>JAFVLL020013560.1:0-38847 GCA_021397915.2 Tor tambroides | reverse complement strand
ATGTAAAATTCTTCTGCATATATTTGCACTTAGAGGCTTATACTCCATCCTTATTTGGAAATATGTGTCCATTGCATCAAATATTATGAATTCACAGTACATTGGCCTCTAACTGAATCCAAAGCATATGACTCTGCATAGAGGAACATCAGCTGTATTTGTGGGATTGATTGTATTTTGCAACCAAGCACTAAGAATCTGCAGACTTGATAATGTTTAGATGTATATGTACATATGTAAAAATAATTCCTGTCATGCTATATTAGGACTCATTCATTATCTTAACGAATCTTCTGTGAGAACTAGAGCGCCTGCTATAAGTCTGCTGCTTGAATGTGATAAGATCTCCAACTTAGCCACTGTTTTTACATCTGACCGTTCACCACAGAGGAAGCCTATGTGAATGTCTTGCAGTCATCTTTTAAAAGACTGCTCTAACACAAAGTTTCATTACAGTTTACTGTATAAAGTTCTAAACCGTTTAAGTAATAGAACCATGTAAAATAACAGAACAGAACACCAATGCTGTCACAAGAGTATATTACATGATTGCATTATTGTATTGCATACTGGTAGATAAATATCACTCAACAGATTACTGATTCAGAACAGCTGTCCTGCATGCCTCACTGCACAAAATCAGTGAATAGTAAAGTCTCCACCTGACATTCTCAGCTATGAACATCATCTGTTGTAAAACTCCATTTAAAAGGTCATGGAGCATTGGGAGTCTTCACATGTAAATATTTCACCTGGAGGAAGCAAAAAGTATCTGATTCTGGCTAAAGCAAATCATGGGCTTGGTTGAATCCACCTGCACATCATGTCCACTGACTTGGCCCTGTAATTCTGAGTTTTATTTCTTTCCTAGGCTAGATGAGCTCAGATTAAATGACCATGATACAGGAATGCACCACAGGCAACACTTACCTGGAGTTCTTATCCTCTTCCCATGATTTCTTTGCCTTTTATCAATGTGCGGGCTGCGACGGAACCAATTTTCTTGCAGTGTAATCCAGTGCTTAAGATGAAAAGAGGTGGAAATGTAATCACATCCTTCAGCATCAGGTTATATCAGCCTACATAGACAATGAACAGCGGCAGCAACAGCAGGAGTAGTTATCAGCACGCCTGCCGTGCTTTAGTGCAACTAAACAGGAACTCAGAGAGAGAAGGTGCAGAAGAACTCAAAGAGGAAGACATGGGCTACATGTGTTCAAGAGTGGGAGGAGGTTTGACTTACACACGCAGGCTTTGTTCTTTGACTGACGTCTTAGTTTTATTAATGCTATGCATGGCAAGCTGTTCTTAGAACTGACATCTTTTTGAAATTACTAAACAATAATGTAGATATATTTCAAATGTTCACAAACATAAGAGTACCAACATTCCATGATTAAAAATCAAAACATTTGATATTGTTTTTAACATTTTAAAGTTGAAAAAAGTTAAGTAAGGTCCTTGTTAGGTACACATCATTTATTATGTTGTTTGATTGTTTTTTAAGATATTCAAATAGCCTAATTAAATGGCATGTTGTGTTTTTATCAGACTTCTCTCTAGTCTCTAGACTCAGCATAAAACCAACTCTTAACTTCCCCAGAGGTCAAAATTTGCATTTTGTACCGTAAGAGTGTCTCTCTGTCTGTGTCACTCTCTATCTCTTCCTTTCTCAAAACTCACACATATTAGTCAGCTTAATTGTACTATAGTCTTCACAGTAAGTGGAACTCATTGAATGGTTTGTGACTGCTGTAAAGAAGGAACTTATCTGCTAACGCTTCCAGTCAGAGGGATCAGGACAGGAAGCTATGTAATGGTAAATCCACAATAGCAAAAAAATATGACTGGTGTTTATTACCAGGCGACATGGTTTGGATGAGCTTGACTTAGTGGAAATGAAATACTGCCATCTAGTGGTTCAACCGCGTTGCGGAACAATAAACGAACGGACATAGCAAGTAAAAAGGTATAGGTTGCAGTGGATTAGTGTTGTATGATTAACATTACATTATACAATGGGGGGAAAAGGGTAACATGTTAAAACTTACTGGTAGACTATCAAAACCAGCAACACGAGTTGAATATGCCTTTTGAGCTTGAACTTCCTCAAATGGAAGCCACAAATATCTTAATAGACTACAGAAAAGTCTGAATTCGCTTGGAAACAACATAAATTGTCTGTTCCTATGTATCTTACATGAAATCACTTAAGGCCTGTTTGTGATAATATAAATGTTTAGCTAATACAAGCACGTTAGTCCGCTGTTAACTAACTAAATAAATAAACAAACAAATAATAAACAAATGATCTCTTTGAAAATATAACCTTGGTTTTATTTACATTCACTTAGATAATCTAATTTTCAGACTTCAGCTGAAACGCATTCCGATATCCATGCTATTTGCGCATGCGTCTTTCATCACCCTGTTCAGTTGCCTTTCTCGCTCGAATCACCCATGTAAATTCAGCCGATGCTTTACTTAAGTCGCTAATATAGATAACCAGTGAATTTGAATGACCGTTTGATTAATTAATTTATCATTTGGTGGGCCTAAAGCTGAACATTGTTATTGAAATGTTTGGAGGCCCTAGTTGGAGCATTTAATGTGTCCTTGTTATAGGTGAGAAAACGCTTTATTATTATTATTGAATATATATATATATATATATATATATATATATTTCAAAGGAGCGTTTCAGCAGTCAAGTTTAAATGACAAAATAATCCACCACTCCAAATATTTATCGCACTGCATGTTCACTTTGGCTGAATAAAAAAATACAGAGGTTAGGCTATTCTTGATTATACACTTACTTGTAGAGAATCCGGAACATAACGTCACTATTTTTTTATTTCTTTTTTCTCAAAACTTAGTTTAGGCCTAATATAAAAGTATTGTTCTTCTTTTTAGGTTACTATAGCAATGTAAGACGTTCGTGTGCTTTCCACTTTAAAAGTAGCCATTCTAAAAGAGTATATCAGATACATCGACAAATGCTATTGTTAATAGGCTATTGTCATTGCTTTCTTTTTGTATAACAGTGTATTATAGCTTCGCATATCTGTCGGAAATTCGTTTTATTTGTCAATAAAAAAATATAAAAAATATTTTTATATTAATATGATCTAAACAATGGACATGCAGTACATGTTAAAATATATGATATGATTATAAAATGCATGCTTTGTAAAACCAGTGCTGTTTGTTAACTGTGGGAACTAATGACAATATTGAACACAGAATTTGGCTAAATCTATTCAAACGTCCATTTGTGGCGTCACAATTAGCTATTATTAATATGTAGTATTTATTATTATTATTATTAGTAGTAGTATTTATTTATATTCACAAATACAGTGGGCCTAAATGATGCAAAAAATCCTTGGGTCAGGGTTTGGGTTATTGAGAGAAAGAAGGCATTTCAAATCCACATCCGATCTAAAAAGTGTTAGAAATGCGAAGACCATGACTTTTCATGCAAAATTCAGTTAAATAGCTGTTATGGCTAACCAAAAGTTATGTGGTTTTTTTGTCGCTATTTGCCTTTGATAATAAGGGAAGTTTATTAAATTGGTTATGAATTGATAACTACTCATAACAATAGCATCTTAATCAAACACGTAAACCAAACTAAAGGAAGTCATTAACTTTGGATGCTATATAAAATAAAGAGGCACCAACCGAAAACCTTTGATATCGCAAAAATAAATTCATTAACAAAACCAATTTTCCAGAACACAATGACCAAATAATAAAATTATAAATTCAAAATTTGTGCACGTCTTTATGATATAAGCATTATTATTGTTGCACTCGACTTATATTGTGGCTACAAAAATAGCATTATTTTTAAAATCTTTTTCTCTAAAGTCTCACTTCCCTTTATTTTATAAATGAAATATAGACAATTACAGAGCAAAGATGCTGGATATGTTTACAAATTACGCTTCTATTATATTGTTCAATCCCCATCTGCTGGTTTATTGATAATCTACCAGTGGATGTCGTTGTTCTCTCGAGTGTCACTGCTGGAGATGAATGAGCTCGAAGCCCTGCGTAAAGACGTGTCCGGCTCTTTCTCCATAGAGCAGATACAGAGAGAGAGAGAGAGAGAGAGAGAGAGAGAGAGAGAGAGAGAGAGAGAGAGAGAGAGAGAGGCAGGCAACGTGAGTGTCTCCTATCTCACTAGAGCTCAAACTAACGGGATCATCTTATATCCTCTACATGCGCAGAGATTCAAGAACCAGACAAGTGAAAGCGCGTGTCCAATACTCACGGAAAAAGAGAGCCAGCGCGAACTGAGATTGTTTTGCGACTTTTCTGCTTTTGCTGAACTGTTTGACGGAGGTACAGTGACCTGTGTGGAGATTTCTCCAATTGCGATTTTCTTTAATTGCGAAAGCGTAAATATTGTCGGATCTTCCGTTGTGGTTTCGATCCAGGAGTTTGCCCATATGCTGGAGTCAGATTGAGATTTCGCATTAGTTTGTTATTTGGCACCGGTTTGATCGCGGTGTCATATCGGCTGTGGATTGATCACGCTCAGACTGTCAACTGATTTTTCATCTGCAAACAGTGAAAGCATCTTCTCATTAGGGCACGGCTGTGTTTCAGCACAGGAGAGACTGAGGAAGGTGAGTTGATGATGATGTTGAGGGTCTCGGATGCTTTGGTCACTTTGGTGACTCTCTACTGTGTGGTCAAAGGGACTGTCGGCGGATACGGCATGAGCATGTTCGCCGCTCAGACCTCCCCACCGGATCCGTGCTACGACGAGAACGGTCACCCCAGAAGATGCATCCCCGATTTCGTGAACGCGGCGTTCGGGAAAGAAGTGCGCGCGTCCAGCACCTGCGGCAAAACACCGAGTCGGTACTGTGTGGTGACTGAGAAAGGGGATGAGAGGCACAGAAACTGCCACACGTGCGACGCGTCGGACCCAAAGAAATATCACCCACCTGCTTACCTAACCGACCTGAACAACCCTCATAATCTCACCTGCTGGCAGTCGGACAATTACATCCAGTATCCTCAAAACGTCACTTTAACATTATCCCTGGGCAAGAAATTCGAGGTGACCTACGTGAGTTTGCAGTTCTGCTCTCCACGACCAGAGTCCATGGCTATCTTTAAATCGATGGACTACGGAAAGTCCTGGGTGCCTTTCCAGTACTACTCGACCCAGTGTAGAAAGATGTACAACAAGCCCAGCAAAGCCACGATCACTAAGCAAAACGAGCAAGAGGCCATCTGCACAGATTCTCACACCGACATGCACCCTCTCTCCGGCGGGTTGATCGCGTTCAGCACCCTGGACGGGCGACCCTCCGCGCACGACTTTGACAATTCACCCGTACTTCAGGACTGGGTGACCGCCACTGATATTAAAGTGACTTTCAGCCGACTGCACACTTTCGGAGACGAAAATGAGGATGACTCGGAGCTGGCTAGAGACTCCTATTTTTACGCCGTGTCAGACCTGCAGGTCGGAGGCAGATGTAAGTGTAATGGACACGCGTCACGGTGCGTCAAAGATCGGGATGGAAACCTGGTGTGCGAGTGCAAGCACAACACAGCCGGACCAGAGTGTGACAGATGCAAACCTTTTCACTATGACCGACCCTGGCAGCGCGCAACCGCCAGAGAAGCCAATGAATGTGTCGGTAGGTCCAACTTTTTATTTATGCATCATTTTTGGATAGCGCGTAGCCTAAGGCGAGAACATATCACCAAAGATATATCGTTGATCTTTCGTCTCATGCACAGTTTGTTTGAGATGAGTTCGAAACCAGCCACGACTGCCAAGTGAAAACTGCGGGGGTTTTCTTTTTAAATGCAAGCGTTTTCGCATCTAGTGACGGGAACTTTCAGGACCATTACAGTACAACAATATAAGTGACAGATTTATGGAGAATTAATTCACTAAATGATTTGGAGAAATTAAACAAAAAAATCTCTAATTTTTTAAAACTTGAAATAATGGTTTGGACGTAAGCAGCAAGTACTGCTGTCAAAGTTAAACAAATAGAATTTATTACGATTTATCACTATATGCTACAGCCGATTTTTACCAATCTCGGCATCTAACAGTTTGAATGAATGTCCTAGGAACATAATTAATGAATACATAGCTTCACTTTAAGGTCTGTTTTGCAAACGATTTTATGATTTTTTTTTTTTTTAATAAA
Source organism: Tor tambroides (assembly GCA_021397915.2). Taxonomy (NCBI): domain Eukaryota; kingdom Metazoa; phylum Chordata; class Actinopteri; order Cypriniformes; family Cyprinidae; genus Tor; species Tor tambroides. Next base: position 32,653 of record JAFVLL020013560.1, on the reverse strand, counting down.
ACTTTACGTAAAAAATAAAACATTAATAAAACTTAGGCTCGGCTTACATGTTTACGTTTCATTTTGACAAAATGCGCTAAAATATATTTGAACAAAAACGTGTGATCGTTTGTCCAATACAGCTTGTTAAGGTGCGTGTTAATGTTTATTTTATAAGCACTGCCATACGCGAGATTTCTTTACTGTTTAAATAGTAAAGTTTTTTTTTTTTTTTTAATAATATTCAAAGCGATTATTATTAGTTTAGGGGCAAAATATTAGGATATATTCGGCATCATCACGTATAATGAAAAAATAATCGGAAAAAAAGTGAACAGGTGTCTTTAGAGACTGAAGCAAGAAAGACAAACAGCATATATTTTGTCGTCAAAAGAGCAATAATTAATATGTAATAAAATTCTGCCAACGAGCCGCTTCGGGTTTTGGCCCGTGCACTTACTTTTATCACTGTCCTTAAAATACATTTTCAGACATATTCATTACTTTCTTTTTTATTAATATTATTACTTTTATTAATTACTTTATTTAATTATTTATTCATGTTATAGGCCTATTACAAACAAAATACAAATAAAAACTAAAATGATCGAATTAAGTTATATCAGGCAGAGCTGGTAAGATTGCCTAATATGTATTATAGTTGTTATTATTATAATTATTTATAATATTATTTATAAAAAATAGTAATAATGAAAATACATTTTGCATACACAGATATTTGAAATACACAGTATCACAACATGACAAGCTGGAAGAACATGAATATTTAGTCTATTGCTTAAGCCAAAAGTAAAGAGATAAAACCCATGACGCTTAATTAAATGGACGAGGAACCTCATTCATAAACGAAATTAACTGTCATAATTTGCGCTGAATTGTCTGGCTGCTCTTAAAATGGCCCAAACCAAGCTAAAGCACTCTTAAAGCAGACTGTTTATCAGCAGTAGGATAGATAAGATAACTCTATGGGTTATTAAAAGTGCTTATGGGTGCAGCTGATGCATATAATTCCTGTTGATTAAAACATCCCTTAAAATAAAATAGGAACGCTGAAAATGCCTTTCTGTGATTTCACTTACACTGTATTAAATAGATTATCTGTACGAAAAAATCATGTACCTCTGTGGGTGAAAATGTCTGCATCTTAAAACATGATAAAGAATTAATATATTTTAATATTTATATATCTGTTTATTGAGTCAGTCCAGTTCAATAGCAGAATGACTGTGCACTGTCAATTGGACATGCAACTAATGTCTGGCTCTGCATAAACAAGTCTGAATCATAACTATAATGAAAAGAGCCTGATAGTCATTGTCTGTCATCAGTCACACATTTTGTAGCTAATTTTGCACCTGCCCAGTTACTTTTCATGACTGTTTTGACTCATCTTAGAAAAGAAGAGCTTGTTCTATGCTGTTTCTGAGTAAGCCCAACATGTGTCTGTTCGCTGGAAATGTAAACAAACCAGTTTAGACGCCACTGTCGCACAGGAGAAATGAATTGCTCCCCTGTTTCCTTGACACATTATTTTTACCGGGCCTGCATGTGTGAGTCTTGCTTGGGGCACAAAAGATCGTCACTCACAGCATCCATCTTGCTGTCAGCGAGCCGACGCTTTTGCCGAACATTCCTCGGCTGTGTTTTTCCTGAGAGCAGTGCCATCAGATCCAGTGCCGAAATGAAAAGAAAGAGCAAGAGAATGAAAAGAAGTGAAGAAGTGAAAAGAGAGGAGTGAAGGGGTGGGCAACGTTAAAGCAAACAGAGCTTAAAAACGAGAAGAAAGAGCCGTGTGACACCTCTGAGCCAGGGCAGAACCCAAGGGAAAACCTTTGTGTGTGTGTGAGGGCGAAATGCAATCAAACACCTACAGAAACGCTATGGCAACCTCTCATTCATAACCCAAACTTAAATATGGAAATGATCTGACTGAGGGTTTGGTCCTCTTTCAGCACTACTGTATGTAGGAGAAACATTCCAGCATGCTGGGGAGTATTTCAGTGTAATTGTCTTCGTTGGTCCTAATATGTGTTCATGTACTAGACCGAACTCTTACTGAAAGGAAATTTCACCAAGGAGCTTAAGTTGAACCAGGATGCTGTGCTATGAGTTTCACTTACTACATATGATAAGAATAAATATAGGAGAGATGGATTTGAAACAGAGATAATAAGGGAGGTGAAACATAGGATAAGAAAGAGTGTTGAGAGAGAGTGTTTGACAGATAGCGATCAATAACCGGGACTGCAAAGAGACCTAGGTTTCACTTGAACTGCACTTAACTGATTGGATCCTTGAGTGGAAAAGGACCCCTATAAACCCCTGAGTGCCCTGTTAATGTGGCCTTACGATATTGATCAGCTTATGCAATTGAGAGGCATAATTCTTTAATGCATTGAGCCACAGTCTGATCCCTGTCGAGAATACAAAGTGATGAGAGGAAGGCCATTCTAATGAAATGGGAATGTCACTCCGTACCTGGGGGAAAAAAAAATACATTTAAATCATTACATTACATAAAAATCCTTTTTAAAGTCAAGTCAGTTGTTTGTAGCGCTTTATACAATACAGATTGTATCAAAGCAACTAAATATGAAAAGAACTGTGTTAATGTTGTAAAATTCATCAGTTATGAAACAACTTCAATTTCAGCTGTTAAGCATATCTATAAAAGACAATACATTATTCAGCTCAAGTTAGTTCAGTGTTGATTCAGTTCAGTCAATGTCCATCAATTATAAAACGAATTCAATTCGGTTATACAGCAGCTCTACAGAATAGTGTCTTTATCCAGCTCAGTCAGTTCAGTTCAGTAACAGTGTTTATATTGCAAAGTTATCATTTTTATTTTCTTCTGCATGGTTTACATGCACTTTAAAAATTCAGTTTCCACTGGACTGAAACAACAGTTTGCCATTTTAAAATGTCATTAGTCCCAGATGAAATCTGTTTTTTGCAGACCTGAAAAAAGCAATTGTAGCTTTGCTTGTCCAGCATGTATACACTTAACTGGACTACAATTTGCCTTGCCAATGTACAACTGGTGTGAAAAATAGACAATGTGTATTTTTATTCCTTCAATTATGCTATTATGCATTGTGTCATTTGTATAGAGATAAGCAATAACCTGCTGTCGCTCAATTATAACAGTGCATGTAAATTTACTTATGAAAGTGGATTTACTTACAAAGTTCGCTGGAGCAGACCAGATGAGGCAGTAAAATGTGAAGGAAATGTTTAAGAGCAATGTAATCTTGATGACAGAAGGATGTGTTGAATCTCAGACTGTGGTTTTAGAGGAATCAGGGATGTTTCTCTGTCCTCTATTGTTGGAAGTAAAGCAAATCGCTGTCAGTATCCAAATCGCTTCTCTTGTATTTCCCGCATGTACTTGTTTCTCTGTCACAAAGTTACATTTAACTCCCTAACATCCCTACCACTTGCCAAACCACAATATGACTCTGCCAGTTTGAACATATTGTCTCACATAGTTACTGCATGATCTCCTTGAACATTAAATGTACACTTGGAAGTGTTTTAGAGCTCTCTTGGGCCTGAATCTGAAATTCTTGCCTGGCAGTACAGGTCGATGTTCTGAAGACATGAATTAGGTGACCCCATCGGGCTAATCTCCCAGGACACATTATTCATGTTTAAGAAGAAAATTAAGTACTTGCTCTTCTCAAATGTAAATGAATAGCAAAAACTTCTGAAATTCTGCCATCATTTACTCACCCTCATGTTGTTTCTGACTGTGATTTTCTTTTTTCTGCCGAACAAAAAAGAAGATATTTGAAGAATGTTTCAGTTGTTTTTGCCCATACAATAAAAGTCAGTGGAGTTTCAAGTTCTAAAGCCGTCATAAAGGTAGTGTAAGAGTAATCCATGCTCCAGTGGTTTAATATGATCATTTTCTATGCTGAACAGACCGAAACTTAAAGGGTTAGTTCACCTAAAAGTAAATATTCAGAAACTTTGACACTTCATAAAGTTCATAAAGAGACTGTAAAACATATTGATATGTACTGAGTGGTTTAATCCAAGTCTTCTAAAGAGACATGATTGCTTTTTTTGATGAACAGATTTAACTGAATACACAGAACATTTTAAATATGGTAAACGAAAGCCTAAACTTGTGTTTTTGAGAATGAACAAAATTCTTACAGGTTTGGAATGACATGAGGGAGAGTAAATGACTAGATTTTATTTTTTGGGTGAACTATCCCTTTAAGTAGTAATCCAATCTCAAATCAAATCAAATAATTAATCAACCAACTCATGTTTACTCATACCATCATACCATACCATATCATACCAAATATGGCAACACATCAGTTACGTACATCAAACCTCACTGGTGCTTGTGTCATGACGTTAAGTCAGGTGACACGGAAGATCCACTGATGTTTAATGTTACTGACACATCACTATTTGATTTGGGCTCAGACATGGATTCAACCAGTGGAGCTGTATGGTGCTTGAAAGTTGACTTTCATTGTATGGACAAAAACAACTGAAAATTTCTTCAAATATCTTTTTTTCACATTTGTGTTCAGCAGAGAAAATCTTATTGGTTAAATACTGTACAACAAATGCAAATAGAATTTTCATTTTTGGGTTAATTATTCTTTTACTGAAAAAAACAAAATGAAAGCACTATATTTAATATAAAAAGTGATTTTAACATATAAATCCTTTAGTTCAGTAACACAGAAGGGTGATAAATTTGTTTTTCAGTTTTTATAGATAATCAGCCATCAGTAATCTCAGTGTTTGTGTGTTTGTCTATGCCAGTAACAGTAAAAGGGACTAGTTAATGTTTTAGCTGCCACGTGGCTTTTATAAATCACCGTCTCTAATCTTCAAAGCTGCCGACGGATCAAATAGTCCCACCTATCAAGCAGAAGAGGGTGAGATGTGAGATGAGAAACATGACAGATCTTTTGCACTTTGCTCTGCTTCCTCACTATTCTACATCACTACTGTTCAAAGGGGATGAATTACCATCGTAGACGTGCAGTGGTTCATCCAGTGACCGCATTTCCCAGAACACTTATCAGTGTTTACTGGTGTTCATCTTGTTTTGTAAATGATTCTTCAGAGGAATTTTCAAAAGTGTCTTCATCATCATCTGCAGATGCATCAAATATATACAGCAAACACCTAGCAGTTCTGAACCACCTGTTTGTGATTGTACAAAATGAATGTTTTCCACTAGAAAGTGAGCAAGCTCATTAGCTCTTTCATGTTACTCCATACCGGCTGGCAGCTTTTTTGGGCTTTTTTGACAGGAAGGGTGATCAAAAACAATGTTTTTGAGAATTTGGACTCAGACTGGGATGCACAAGCCCAGCCTCTGCAGGAGAACCAGAGATATTAGGTGCATTGAACTGGCTGTTGTAAACCTGTGGGGCAGGCTGTGTGTTTTTGAGAAGGCCCAGACCTCCTGGCGAGATCAGTGCTGGCGGAAAGCCCACGCTGAGGCTCTGCTGCAGGGGGGTGAGTATATTTCCAGAGGAGAGCCTGGCTCTAGAGCCGAATACTCTGCAGCAAACTCGACCTGATGCCTGCCAGGTTGCAGCGCACTTGGCCCAAACCAGCCATCTGCATCTCGTTTAACTAGACGCCACCACACACACACGGGCTCGGAAACATGAGCGTTAGCACACATATCACGCTCACGTGGGATGGTATGTGTAAGAATATGATAATGCTGCTTTGAATTCAGGGGAATGGATATGTTCAGTATTCCTCTCCACTGGGATGCTCATAATTGATGGAGCGATACGGTGCCCAGTCTGTGAGAGAATACTATTAAAAATATCTGACGTCGTTTTTATGATTTCGTTTTAGATTGCTCGTAATTGTCAAGTTTTGAAAGAACGAACACCAACGCTGATTGTAAAGCGAGTCAAAACTATTTATTCATCAGTCTGACAATGTTTAACATTGTCCAAAGTTCTGTCTTCCCATCTTACCACATGTGGTCGGAGCACTTGAGCATTGTTTTGAAATTCAATGATGTACTTGTTATGCAAGGACACATTGACAGCTTCAGGCCAATGTATGAAAAGTGTATATTGACAGGATAGAAATATTTCAGGCAGAACGATGGCACATGAACAGAGAATATCAAGCCACGCTCCTTTCAAGAGATAAAGCCTGCTGGGACTGGCATTTAAAGCATTTTTTTCATGACTCTATTCCAACTCTGAGGAGCAATATGCCTGATGTGTTATTGTTCCTACTGTTGTTATTTTACGAACCAGCTGATTTGGACTTGGTTGATTGTTTGTTTAATTATGAACACCTGATAATACTCACAGACTGTGGATAAGATCATCTAATGAGAAGTGAACCGACACACTGAGGAAGGCTTTCAGCCGAGACGTCTGTATTTTTTTTTTTAAATTCCCCTGGTATGAATGAATGAATAAACATCTTAAAAGGACATTACAATTAGAAAATCTGAGGGAAATGCAAAAAATGAATATCATCACAAGATTTGGAGTGCTTCAGATTCAGCCATACAACATTTTCCCATTTTAAATAATCTCAGACTGGTAATGTTCATGATCTACTGGATTTGAGGTTATTTTTCACTTACAGCTTTAATATCCAATATTATCTGTGCTGAATAACCTTACATCTGGAATCTGTGATAGAATGAATAATCAAAGAATGTTTTTGGAGGGATAGCATGGAGACAGTTGGGATAGTTTGGATTTCTGATTTAAAAAGATTGTGGAAATTATACATAAGCCTTATGGTTTGCCAGAAAAGACATTTATGACTTACAATTGATGCCCAAATATGTCAGCGTTTTGCGAAATCTTTGGAGTAAGTAAAATCAAGGTCATTCAGATATTCAGAGTCATGCGAAATGAACCAAACAACTGCAACAACAACTTTTTCGTTTGTTTGTTGTGTGTGGAACAATATTGGCACTGTTTCATCCCACAAGGGACTGAAAAGAGACAACATTTTCTAAAACATTTTTACCACTGCACAGGACACTTTGATATACAAGGCAAAACGGGATGATTAAAACTTTATATTGGCCATCTCAGTGGACTTTCTCAGCTTCCTTTAGGCAAAACATTCATTTTTGAGGCTTTTGGTTGATATTACTGGTTTGATACATAATGGAACACAGATTCCATTTACAAGCCTAAGAAAAGAAAACCTTGAGCTTGTTTCTGAAAGGAGAATTTGAAAGTTTCAAGATGGAGACGTGTTCTTTTGAGCATTTTAGTGGAAGCTTCTGCTCCAAACTGCTTCTCCTACACACTCTACAACTTATCATGACTACATTTTAAAATTTCAGGCAGGTTCATGTTATCACTTCACAGATTCAAAGCTGTTTCTTAGGAACATGGGGAATGTCATCCCTCATTGTCTGCATTGTTAGTGTAATACAGAAATAAAGCAGTCTCCCCATCACTGACAGGAACCAGCTGAGGATAAATTGGCTGACTTTCACAACACAAACTTTGTGTCTCCTGCCTAGAAGTCTGATTCACACACAAGTAAATCATACTTAGATTTGAGATTTGTTTAATAAAAGTAATAGAAAAAAAACAAAAACACATGCCCACAAGAGCATATACCTTGCGGTGCCCACATGAGCATCAAACATGTGGGAACAGATGTGCTAACCACTGGGTTATGCCCCGACATAACCACTTTTTACAGTATTCATTCAATAACATAATTGCAACCATTGCATGTTTTTGTCTTAGGTGTGTCTTATTCATTTCTAGCTGTTCCTTGGCTGTGAATTTTAGTGCTATAAGGATGACTCTCTCATATATCATGCAATTGTGTAATTTATTGGATGTTTCTGCGTGAGCCTTGAGGGGAAGACACAGTTGACTTCACTCTTGATGGCATTAACACCTCTCTTAAATCACAGCGCTGCAGTGCTGTTCAGACTCACCCTTGTTGATACCTGTTTCCTCAGTCAGCGCCAGCCAGCGTTGTTTATAGTAGGCACAGAAGAGGATTGTCTGCTCGCCTATTGATGTCTGGCCCTCGAGGCGAAGAAACAGCTAAATGAATTAATTGAGCGTTTTATTCTATAGTGAAAGCTTGTGTCAGCCTCTCTCAGCTGTGGTTGGCAAAACAGGAATAAATGAGGGATGTTATGAAGATTCAGTGAGACAGATGATTGTGAGCAATTGAGCAATTTTTCTTTTTGGCACAGAGTACTAGTGAGTTTTACTTTTTACAGATGGAGACTTAAAATTTATAGTTTGGTCGTTATTGTGAATTATTTTATTACAAATTTACTGGCAGTTGTTTTGAAAGTGATTCTGTTTTACGTATTTAGGTTGTACTATGTCATTTACAGTATATTTCATATATATGTACTTCACACTCTGTCACTATAGACCGGTCACACTGAAGAATCAAATCAATGACATTTCCTAACAGGTAACATGCACACACAAGAAAGAGAGTTTCTCAGCTCTGTCACCACAGTCTGCCAGAATAAACATCAGCCGGATATTTTCCATTTAGTCTGCCAGGAGAATGTACTGCTGAGATTATAGTCAGGGATGAGACATCCGAATAGAGCTGGAGTGAAGAGCTCATGACAAACATATGTACCTCTGTGTCTAAAACCGAATTCTTGTGGTCCTGAGAGAATGTGCTTTACTGAAGAAGACCTGTTCATCTTGTCATGTTCTGTTTGAGGTCTGAGAGACCACAAAAGACATTTTAATAGTCTGAAAATATGCACGACCATTCAAAAGTTTGGGCTCTGTAAGATTTTTTAAAATGTTTTTGGAAGCAATGTATTATTTGATCAAAACACAGTAAAGTAATAAAGTATATTGTAAAATATTATTACAATTTAAACGACTGTTTCCTATTTAAAATACAGTTTATTCCTGTGATGGCAGAGTGGAATTTTCAGCAGTCATTACTCCAGTCTTATTGTCACATGATCATTCTTTAATGATTTGGTGCTCAGGTATCATTTATGTATTTATTTAGTTGTTTATTTATTTATAAAAAAACAGTTGTGCTGCATAATTTTTGTGTAAAACGTGATGATGTCTCTACTGTCATGATTGATCAATTCATGCATTTTTTGCTGAATAAAAATATTAACTTCTTTCCAAAATAAAAAGAAAATAAGATAATTTATTTAATTATATTTTTCTATAATAGGTTTTTGTTTATAAACTTTATTAAAATTATTACTAGACAGATTTCTTAAAAATTAGTGCTTTCATTGTGACAAAAAAGGGAAAAAAAGAGGAGAAAGACTGGGGTGCAGAAATACCAGTTTACTAGGTTTTAATTACATTAAATGAACTTAAGATTAATAATTCGATGAGAAAGTAAGATTATGTTGGTATCTAGTACAAGCATATTTATTTATTTATTTTTTTTAAAGTTCGTATTGTCCTTTTTTTAAAAAACACAATCTATTGCATAGATAACAGTGTCTGGAAGGAGGTATTCCCTGCTCTTTCCTTATGAGGTGAAACGCAGGTCTGCTGCCGCCCTAGATTCATGGCCCTCGTGCTGGCGGCTGTTTTGAAGCCAGTTAAAGTGTCAGTACACTGTTAACACAGATCATAAACAGAGCTGTAAACAGTGCAGAAACGCTGACACATTCCATGCGCACTGCTCGGCGCGACCGTTCCTCTCCACGTCTATTCTCCTCAATGACTTAAACTCTGTTGCCCGGGTATAGGTTCAGAATTGATGACCTCAGCTTAGGGTGGTTCCTGTGTGGAGGGCATGTGTTTGGGCTGGATTCTCAGCCAAGCCAAACATACAGTGAAGAAAAAAAGGGAAATGAGCAGAGAAAGATAGAGATTGTTCAAATGTGGGACAGTTCTAGCGTAAAGTAAAAAAATATATCTACGCTGGTATGTAATGCAACCATTATACAATTACACCACTTATGAATATATTTTAAGTTTGAGGTCCCAAAGTCTCAAAGTTTATTATTATGTAAAAATAAAAGTTGTACTTTTGAAAATTGGCAAAAATTAAACGTGAAATAAAACAATATAAAATAATAACACTTTAGTATAGGGACCGATTCTCACTATTAACTAGTTGCCTATTAGCATGCCTATTATTAACATATTTGCTGTTGATTAGTACATATAAAGCACATATTCTGCATGACCATATTCTACATCCCTAATCCTACCCAATACCTAAACTTAACAACTACCAAATTAGGAGTTTATCGAGGCAAAAATCATAGTTAATGGTTTGTTAATAGCAAGAATTGGACCTTAAAATAAAGTGTGACCAAAATAAGCAACTGGAAGGGTGTACCTGTACACAAATCTGAAAATCTTAGCATGCAAAAATGCATAGCATTCATTTTAATACCAAACACAATGCAACGTTTTTCTTGGAGGATGTATGATAAATGTTAAACTAAAATTTTGAGTATAATTTTGCTCCACTAATGAAAATAGTTCCAAAAGCAGTCTGGAATACTGCAAACACAGACAACAGATAGTGGATTTTCCAGTGGTATAAGAAATACCAGTTCTTTTTGAACTTAGCATGTCCAATCAAATTAGAGGACCAAACTAACTGCTTATAATATTTGATTAAGTTTCATTTTAGCTTGTCCTGTCTCACCTGCATTCAAACTATTCACGTCTGGTAGCATTTCTAGCGAGTAAAGGAACAACACAGAGCTGGCAGTATACAGCATGCCCAGCAGACACAACAGACTGCAGACTGAAAAACAGATAGGCATCTCTCTCGCTCCTTGTTTCTGTGGTACCACCTGAGGTGCGACCCTTGGCACTTAAGGCTTGATGGGTCCGGTAGGTCTGTCGACAGGACCACCAGTGGTAAACATGAGCGCATCGTCCCCGAGGCAACAGTTCCCGCACCGACCGTCTCTCTGTGATTAATGGCTGTATGAAATTACGTGTGTTTAGCCATACGCTTTGTCCTGGACCTCCTAGCTGGACCCCCTCACACACCCCAGCAGAGCTTCTGCCCTACCTCAGAGGAAAGTTATGAAGTACGCTCTGAAGGATGTAGTAGTGTAAATATACTACAGGATTTAAGGTGAACCCTAACTAATGACAGGTTTTATAAGGTGATCTGGCAAATATTGAGATAGCACAGGAGAGACTGGAAGATGTTGGAATACAAGTTTGATAAATGAGATACCTCTATTTGCATTTATATAGAGGTAAGGAGCCAAAAGCCTGCTGACCCTCTTTTGAGAGATGGTGAGTCTTGGTTTGAGGTAAACCGAGCTCTTCTCGCCTCATTTGAAGCAAATTTGTCTTTATTTACCCAAACTGTGGTACTTGAACATGACCATGTTTTGATTTGGAACTGTTTGTGGTTTGGAACTGCAGAGGCTTGTTCAAGATTCAACTGTACACAGAGCCATTGCTTAAGGGTATTGACTTAGATTAATACTCAACACTGTGAATGTATGTACTGGCATCAGAATGCTAAAACAAGGCTGATGGGTTAGTTTAGATAAGATTTAAGAAAATCCTAGCAAACACAAAGAATCTGGTGCTTTGGACAAAGCTTTAGAGTATTCAATCCAATACTACACAAAATACCAATTCAGGCTGATTGGACAAACGTGCCGGAGGCGACGTTTCTGCAAAATGATGATATTATTACATAGCTTTTTGCATTTCATTACACAAAGTGAAATGTCCAGTGAGTAGCACTAAAAGCATGTTCACTTGTATCAGAAACAGATGAAAGTGAATCTAGTAACATTGTATTATGTAAGTTGTTGTTTCGTGGCAGTTCAGAAATGAAATGTCCACTGTACTGTTAAAAAAACCCCACGTACAACATACATTCAACCCTACCATAAACTAATCAATAGTGTTAATAAAGGCAAATATGAGATAAAATGCTTTTGCTGAAGCAACCAAGTTGTTTAGCTCTTTTATTGTGACTTGTGTTTTGCTGGTTTCTTACTAGATCCGCAAGTGCAGTGTTGTATCAGGTGAAATACTTAGCAACTTATTACATCAGACGATACATACCTATGGAGATGATTATGTAATGCAAATGTCAAAATGGATAAGTTCACAAATCATGATCTACGGTAAAAGGATTTTGAGGTCATAACATAATATTATATAATTATAATAATTAACAATGTCAGTGATTTGTTTGGGAATGTTAATTAGCACAGTTTAATAAAGAAATAACTAGACTTCCAGATAGAAAAAAACTTTGCCAGGTCATCTGAATTAACCAGACCTGACCCCACATAATCCAGGATTCCCAAAATCAGAAAGTGCATCTGCACCCTGACCTCCTTGAACACCAGGCTGTGAGAAAGTGATGGGGGAAATCCAGGGATGTGGTAATGAGTTTGCCATGCACAGTATGTGCACAAACATGGTGGTCCCGGTGTGTTGGCGATATGGATCTGGAGCTTCGCTATTAAAGACATGAATGATCCTAGAATAGGATATTTTTCTTGAAAAATGCTATATCAGATAAATGCTAAATTAATGAGCGCATAGACTCGACCTATTCAAAATGGCAAAACTTCCAAAAAAGCATTAAGTGGTGAGATAGAATTTCGAGAAGTTCACTCATCATATATAAAAATGTCCATGCTAATATGCAGTTGGCAAGATCCTCTTAGAAAGTAAGTGCAGGTATGGTCGTCTTACTGTTTCCTTTCTCTTTAACCAGAGATGAATTTTCATAATCAATAATAGATTCATTTTGTTAAGCATATTTACTTAAATGCATTCATTGATCAAGTTGTATTCTCATTAAACTTTAATTCCAGAAAAAGGTTTGCATGCCCTATAGAGTGTATTATTGTAATTGGAATTTTTGAAATATTTCTAATTATATTTTGAATAACACTAAAACATTCATTCAGCTATTCTTTTTTCTGCTAGCTCTGAATATTATGCTATATTTTAGTAATTTAGTCAGCCATCTGTATATTATTTTATGCAAATTTTTTCAAGGATTGTAAACAGTTCTTTTGACAAATTGCAACTGGCTGTTATCTCATACGACTCAAAATTACTTTCTTATGGTTATGCACAGATAAAAATACATTTTTTTGTTACAGTGGATATAAATAATAACCTGTCTATAATGCAAATATGACTAAAATCGGACTATTTTGTGCCTCCCTCACTTATTTATTTAAATTCAGGATTAAAGTTTTTTTTTTTTTTTAAATAAAAAATATTATATATTATTATGTGATTTTTTTTACTATATAATTTAAAATACAGTTCCAAAGTAACTTCCCTAACACCATTCTAAATATACAGCATAATGTTTGATGGAATGAAGAAATGTGAGAAGGATTATGACGTGGGGGTGATAAACTCATTTTTGCTCAAGCACGACCACTTAGGTATATTATTGTTATTTATTAAAATGTGGAAAAGCAAACAAACCAAGACCAGTGTTTTTTGCTGATAAGGAAATTGAGGTTTAACTCACAAGTTGTTTGTGTTATGACATGATACTCCAAGGTACTATTTCTGGCTGGAAATGAAATTGTGAAGAGGTCATTCTCTACTGCTGATTATTGTTTTTGTTTTAAAGACCACCATGTACTGTGCAAGGTAAAAAATAGGACAGTGGTTAGACAAGGCCAGAGCAGTCATGCTTTTTCAGCCAGGCTATGGGGCTCCTTTTTTGGCCTGACATAGGCAGCTGCCAATCACAGCAGATATCTCTGGGCACTCAGTTCAGTTCATCTTAGTGTTGGTGTTTCTTTTCCAGATCTTTTCACTGAAGCTCCATATGTTATGCTGTCCAGTGGACAGGGCTCTGGCTTTGGATAAAAGGCATGTATTGGATGATCAGTCCAATGGCCCTCTTTATTTATTTCCTCCTGTGTGTTAGGGCTGGAGGGAGTCCAGCAGCATGAGAGAGTGTCTTAACCATAAGCTCAGCGAGACTTCTTCAAACATTCCTCCGAATTTTTATAAGCTAGTTTGATATGTGTAACGGTAAGGTTACAACATACTCCAACATGAAACGTTATTTTTAACCTCTTTAGATGGGATGTTGACATCTAAGGTGCTTTTGGTGCAGACCTGAGTCTGTTTAATGTCAGAATTTGGTTAGTTTGTTTTGCATGTAAATCCAAGGTGAGACCAATACATGAAGGAGTATTTCAGGCTCAATACCACTATGTTGACTTGTTTCTTGTCTTCTTTAAATTAAGTCAAAATCTGGTTCAAAGCGAGGCACTTACAATGGGTGTGAATGGGGCTTATTTGTACGCTTCGGAAAATTGCTGACTAAACTTACATGTGTAAAGTTATATCCAAATACTTTGCAACTTGTTTTATAAATATGACGACATAATCTCGAAAACTCTAAAATCACTCTTTAAAAAAGTGTGAACAACTTTACAGCTTAAATATTTTGTAAGCTTTTTACTGTTATTGTGTCAGTTTTTTATATGGTCAACTAAAACTATAACTGTTCATTGTTTGTTTGTTTGTTTTTTTATGAAATAAAGCTGTAATAAAGTATAAATATCAGATGATTGAAGAAATGTTGCCTGTACTAAAGTACAAAAAATTTTAAAACTAAAACTGAAATTAAAAAGCCAAATAGAATATTTAAAAGAAAAAAAATGTCAACTAAAAATGCAGCAAGCAACAAAATGACTAAAACTTACAATAAAATTAAAATGAACATCGAAAATATGCAAATAAAAGAATATACATACATATATATATATATATATATATATATATATAAATATAATATAATATACATACAATATAATAAATACTACAACATTATATAACCAAAACTAAAATAAGACTATTGTGTTGCCGTTGTAATACTGTAACACTGTTTTTTTTCTTTTTGAAGAGAACAGAGGACATGCTAGTAAATTATGCAAGTGTACCATGTTCATTATGCAAACATGCTATGTTAAATCAAATGAATGAACTGAATAAAAACAGCAGCTCTTTAGGAAATGACCTGTACAGTAGCTGGTGGTCCCTTTTCCTTGTGGTCAAGAGATGTTTACTGCCCGGGGCACAGCTGCATTTTGAGAGTGTGATAAGGATCACCACGCTTGATGCTTTTCACAGCTCCCTTGCCCTGCCGCGTTACCTTCTCCCTGATCTCCCTTTCCCCGCACTCTTCCCGCGGCCTCGCGGTAACCGTTTATTTATCTGAGAAAGTGAGTTGTTTCCACAGGATAGCCCTGGCTGAGATACAGTATCTGGTTTCCATAGTGATGGGTGGGAAATGGAGAGATTGCAGTGCCTCAAAAACAAACAGAGTGAGGACAAAAAAGAAGAGCGTAGTTAGATGAAGGAGAACGCTAACAGCAGCCGTGTTTGCAGTTTTTTATGGGCCTAGTGCAGACAGTTGGTCGGAAATTGCACCTCAACTGTGTTTTTCTTGGTTTACTTGGTTACTGGACACACATAAAGATATATCACTATTACGAACTTTTATTACATCTACAGAGATTGTTATTGTTATAGTGCAACATCCCAAAACACTGGGTAATTCCAGTTCTTGCATCTGTTCTGTTCATTGGACTGGATTACTTTAATTGACATCTTTTGTGGTTGTTTTTCTGTTATGTAAGAGCAAGAAATTTAAACTTGAGGTATCCCTTTCTGTTTCATCAAACAATTGCCTTGACCTAATGTGAGTTTTTTATTTTATTTTATTTTATTTTTTAAACAAGTGCGACACATGCAGTTTTGTGAAGCATTTACAAAACAGGACTAACACCGCAGTTCCACATCTTCACTTAATAAGAGTAAAGTTACAAATCATCTTTCGTTTTGTTTATAAACATGACCCTTGTGAAAAAGTACACATTAGCATACTAAAATGAGTATTTATTATGGAAAAAAATATAGCTTAAAGAAAATACTATAGCACAATTGATTGCACACTTAATTGCATGTTAAATGAAATCAAAATAAATGAAAATGTTTTATAGTATACATTTAAATTAAATGTAGTAAATTTTAGTTTACTTTTAAATATGGTTAAAGTGTACTGCTGAATGTACTTAGATTTATGGTAAACTAAAATATATTTTATGTTATTTCTATTGAAACTTTAACATCATGTATATAAATATATTTGTAATAACACATTTGTAATAATGAAGGTGCAATTTAGTACATCTGAAATATATAAATTTTTAATGCAATATCAAATAACACATAGCAGTAAAATTATCATTTTTTTACCTGTTTTTTATTATGTCATTCAACACATCAAAATAAGTGTACTGTTTTAAAAAAAATTAATACATTTTAGAATTTATGTTAAATATAAAACTTTTAATTTAACATGATTATAAAGTACACTTTGAAAAGTGAAGTGCACTGCAAGTGCACATTTAATAAAATTAAGCATATTTCTTTTTCACTATAGGGAAGATATGATGCACAAGAACGTGGTAAGAGAATTTAGTAAGCTTGAGTTCATTACGTTTTAATATTTAATATTGTTTGTTAATGTTGATTATATGATACCTGATGGCCTACATTAAAGCGAAACGCAGGCAAAAGCTTTGATACAATACGCCCACTATAAAATATGATTTTCCTTATTATGTGTAGCATTAACTGTGCACATCACAAATCGTGCGGTACATTTAAAGTGACGTTATCTCATCTCTCTCTTGCTTATCTACAGCACAGGGAACTTACAGAGCTTATCTACTGAGATAGCAGTGCTTACCTTTGACCTCACTTGTGCCTGAGCTAATGAAATAATAGATGTAAGGAAGCCCAATCAAGAAACTGAAATTGTTTACGTTCTTTAAAACTTTTTATGTGAAGCAAGTCCACAAATCCTGTGTTCCTGAACACCATCACCGTAGCTTTCATTTTAGGTAACTCACATTGCTTAAGGCTACCTTTTTTCCCAGTGGTGTCTGCTCAAGAGACATTAAAATCTCATTAAGCCTTGTGGTGCAGTAATTATCATTTAATGACAGTTACAGTGTCACCGCCTGCACCTTCTGCTGTTATCAGCGAGAGGCCTCAGCATTATCCAAACCTTTGCCAGACAATAAAACCTGCACCTGCCTCTGCAACTCACAGTTTGGTTCTGCTAATGGCTCTCAGCAGGTGGATATCTGGACAGAATGTGTCTTGTGTTTCTAAGTTTGACAACAGGTGGAAAATTTTTTTTTTTCCTCTCTGCTGCTTATAAGTTATTATAAGTGTTTCAAGGTAACAGAGCAAGTGGTTTTCCTCCATATATACTGGAATGCCTGTTGGAACTGGGACAATATAATGGGCATTTTATTGCGGTAATTATGGTTATGGAACCTGTATAGTAACAAAAACTAAATTCAATCATTGTCTGAAGTCATTTAAGTGGAACAAACCAGCTGATGAAATATGTTTAAATTTCTGACTTTGGTGATTGTTATTGTTGGATAAACTAATTTCCCCCAAAAGAAAGTAATTACGATCACTGTGGCATTTGCCAGGCTCCCAATTTTCCCTTTTTAACCAGAGTTAAATACACTTGGAAACTTTAGATAATGATGTTTAATTGTGGTATGTCATTGTGCTGTGGCACAGATAAGGGTTAAAGGAGGTTACGGGGCACATTGTTTATCATTTACTGAAAATTACCATAGAAAATTACCCTTGTTAGGCTTAGAAAATATGTGATAAAGTTGATTTAATAGCTTTGTGATTTGGTTTGACCATCTGTCTTGTGGAAGATCTCTTGAGGGATTGCGTGGCCGGTGGCCACAGAGGTGCTTTCTTCACACGCAATTAGCCACTCTGAAGGCTCATGCTGAGCGTCTGATGACTTTAACATGGTGAGAAATGCTGATTACACCACAATGAGCTTTTCAAGAAAGCCGCTAAGTGATTCTGGAGTCATAGGGAGAGAATGGCGTCATCCAAAAAAATGGCGGAGGAGTGAGGACAACAGTTAGAAAAAGAACAATAAACATGTCATAGCAGGATGAATCGGCAACCTGGGCTTTAGATTTACAGTTTTAGGGGCTTCCTGTCTGCTCCCTGCTCACACTGGGAGAGATGGTGTGTGGAACATGTGGCAAGGAGGAGAAAAAACACAGCCCGCTGTTGATGAAGGTTTGGAGAGCCGCCCAATCGAGGCTTTAGTAGCACGACTGAGAACAATGGAAATGGATGGAAGACAAGTTAGTCTCGTTATATTTGTACTCTGGCTGTGATGTGTTTCTACCGTCCTCGGCGGGTGCGTGTATGTGTGGTCTTTGTGTTCATTTATCAACTTTAGATGGAAATTTTACCTTGATTTTCATAAATCAAAGGTGGAGACCATACAAATCAAATATTTCCCAATTATCACTGATGAAAGAACACTTCAGGAGCACGTTTAGAAAAAAAGCTCATGTGGCTCCACTACAGTGCAGAGTTTACATACCAATATTTGTGTTTTGCCTCTTGGTTTGGGGTAATATCTCCCATGAGCCTCCTTCTACTAATTAGCAGCCTGTTAAAACACTCACACAGGTCAATGCACTGAGAGAGCTGAGCCTTGAAAGATGTTTGAAGTGCTCCCCCTCTCACTGGCTGATGGACACCAGGGTCATTTCCAGGCAATCTGTTCCGATCGGCCAACAGACTTCCCATGGTCTTTCCAGCCTCTCATATACCCTTCCTCTCCCCTGTTCCACTGCAGTCCCTGCTTGCCCAACTGAAGTCATTTTCATGCTCTATAAATTTTATTGAAAAATCCGCTGCAGCGGAGTTGTGCTCCAGTAAAACAGCGTGAACGCTTGTTAACGTTGAGCGAGGACGGTAAATCGGAGAGGTGACGCGCTAATGACATCTGCTCCAGAAGATCTGGTCACCCTGAGACCTTTCCACCACATTGGTGTGAATGAACTCTGAGACAGTATGTGCGTGGGGGGTAAATGAAAAAGAGAGGCTTAAAGTCCTCACACCTGATGTGACGGCCACATTGTTATTGCTAATGAGGCTAATGGAGAGAGAAAAGGTCAGATAGTAAATCACATGAAAACTAATCGCATAGAATAGAGACAAAGGCAATATTCCCAGCCTATCTGTGCTCGTTTTAAGACTAACTTTTTTTTTTTTTTTTTTTACCTATTATATTAATTATTGTTAAAAAAAATTACATTAAATAATCATATGTGCTGTGAAAATCATCTTTTAGTTTTAAACATTCATATGTGCCGTAATGATTCTTCAAACCTCAACTACTAAAAAGTTCCAATTCCAAATGTGGTATCCCAGAAGCCATTTCCCGAAAGCCATTTACAGAAAACACCAGAGATATTTGAGTTTTAGGGAACTAGCGCTGCTATGCAAATACCACAGCAGGTGGTAAACTGGATGTAGACTGTGGAGTCGAGTTGCTGCCCAAGACAACAGTCGACTTCTCATAGATGGGCTTTCATTCATTGGGCGTCATCTGTCTTACAAACTTTGCGAATCATCCTTAAATCCGGAGGGTGTGGAAACATAACCGATCCGATTCCTCCTCCATAGACTTTGGGTTGAGTCACCAGTGTTTCTAGGGATGAACTTTCCTTTCTGTAGTATAAGAGGCTCTGTTTCAAAATGCTTCTATGGCAAAACAGTTTGGAAAAAAGGAAGTTGGTTTCGAGTGTGGATAAAGCTTATATTATGTGTCAGTAGCTCTGTTTCCACTCAGGCTGCGAATTTACTTCATTTGAAAAATCGGAATATCAGAAAAACAGTTTGTGAATAAAGCAACCCTTCTGTCCCATGTGTCCAAAAGAACAACATCGCCATTTCCAGGGAAAATAAATAAGTAAATGGAAATTGTAGCCACTGTACATTAAGGATTAGAGCACACAGACAAAACACTTGAGTGGCGACAGATGTCAGAATGTTCAAGGAAAGGAAAGGACGTGACGTGTGGCCAAGAATGGTGACCCATACTCGGAATTTGTGCTCTGCATTTAACCCATCCAAGTGCAAACACACAGCAGTGAGAAGTGAACACACACACAAACACACTGTGAACACACACCCGGAGCAGTAGGCAGCCAATGCTGCAGCACCCAGGGAGCAGTTGGGGGTTCGGTGCCTTGCTCAAGGGTCTCACCTCAGTCGTGGTATTGAGGGTGGAGAGAGTACTGGATATTCACTCCCCCCACCTACAATCCCTGCCGGACCTGAGACTTGAACCCGCGACCTTCGGGTTAGTCCAACTCTCTATCCATTAGGCCACGACTGCCCCAGAGCGATTGTTCAGAGCAACTTTTTAGATGTACAATGATATTTTATTCTTTAAGTTTTTTTTTTTGTTTGTTTAATTATTATTTTTTTTATCCAACATCCCAAAACAGTTTTCATAAAATGGATGGAAACACATTTAAGTCTGTGATTTGACATAAAGTATTACTTAAGGAACAGTGACAGCAATACAGTATGACTTAGGAGGGCTTTTCTTGGCCTGAGGGGAAGAATTAACACTGTAATTTTCAAACATGGTTATTTTCTCATAAAACTGCCACACCAACAGCTCTGCAACATTATCGATGACTTCATTGACTAATTTGACAAGATAATGTCTTCATAAAGAGTTCCCCATTTCTCCTTCTTTGAGTGCCAAGAGAGATTCATACGGTTAATGCTGTGGCTCAGATTTCCAACATTCCAAACGAATGTGATATCTGTGACAAGGAGTTGAGCAATCACTTAGTTTCACAGAACTAAGCCCAAAAAGACACCGAGCTTTAACGCTGGGTGCCTTTTGACACCATTCCATTTCGGCTCAAAGTGTCTGCAGGTTCTCTGTCGGCAGGGTTTACTCAATGGCCTATGGTACCATTAAGGTTACACAAGAAACTTTTCAGAGAGGAGGATAAATATATTATTGTTGTTGGCAATATAACAGGGCCGCTGCTAAGTTGATTTTGTTTAATGCCTCAGATCTTGTGGTGACTGGCCTTTAGTCTTGTTGCTCATGATCGTAGCTTTTTTACGATGTTTAAAGCAGTGAACCAAGACAGACCAGGTAATAAAGTAAATTTACTTTTAACATCTGCCTTGGACAATGGAATCGTGTTCAGTGTCACACTTCATCCATTAGCATCTAAACTATCTAATGGAATATATAGCAATTTTTTCCATCATTTGTAATCTGCTTCTATGGCAAAGAATGGTTCAGCATTACAGGTTACTACATTTGGCGCATAGATCTAGAGGGGCATCCCAGGAAAAAACTTGTTTGCCAGATGTGGGGCGCATGTGCAGTGAAATGGCAGTATTGTTGTATATAAACTCTGCATTCTGTGCTGTCATAGCCCGAAAGCTGGATCTTTGTGTGTCTGGCTTTGCGCAGTCTGGGGAATCTACATAAATGCCAGAAGGCTTTCACTGAGCTGGGATGAATAGAGGTGGTCGCTTTAGTCTGCTTCTGTATAATTCTTACAACGCGAATCACACAAAACAGACATCCTCGAAAGTTCATTCAAGGCAAAGAAACGTCCCGAAATATTACGTACTCGTAATTAAACATACTTGTGTTTATCTCTTTTGTTTATGTCTTGCTGTTCTCTCTCTTTCCCCTTTTCTGTCCTCGCAGAATCTTTATCTCTCTGTTATTGTCGTCTTTCTTTCTTTTTCTCCACACACACGCTCATACAAAAGGCCTCCGTTAGATGCATTCTACTTTTTGACACACTGTTAGTTCCTGCATCACAGCTTGCAGTTGGCGTATCACTTCTGATGCAATTGGTGGTGCACAGTTTGGAACAGCTGATCACCACTAACGAGGGGGCAAGCTGGTCATTAAATGGTTGCTAATGCTGGAAAGTGGAGGTCTTTGTTGTGGTTATAAAACCCTTAGGAACCTCTTGACCTGAAACCCTTATTAGTTTCCAAGCATTCAGAGCCATCCCTCTTATCACACTGGCCCTACTTAACGTCTTCATAACAAAAGAACAGACAGAAAGAGAGAAAAAAAAGAGAGAAAAGCAGTAACAAAAAAGAAAAGGTTCTTCTGTATTACACATACTGGATCAGCTGAAAATTAAATTACTATTAAGTAAACTAAGCACTGCCAACCTCACCATAAAATGTATGTTATACTGGATGAGATAATACTAATTTCAGAAGGAAGCCGTGTCTCTACCCTGTTGAAAAAACAGCATATGCTAGTTAGGTAAGTTTTGAAGCATGGTAGCTGGTTTAAGCTGGTCCTGTTTTTTTTCAACAGAGTATTGCCACCCTTTGGAATTCTTATCAAAGTCTAAACCTGGTCATGAATGTTATAAAAGAGCAGCAAAATACAGGCAAAAACTCACATGAGAGAAGGAGGTGTCTCTGTATTGCTGTGATTAAATATGCCTGCTGCATATTCACAACTGTGCTGTAGCATGAATGAATGAATGGGTCATAGCTCACCCACTCAGAAATAACCTCATTTGCTCATTTATGAATTGAAATGAACTTGAAATAACTTAAATTTTTGTATTAAATGTGCACCTTATGCCTGCAACCATACACTGTAAAAAGTGTCAAGTTACAATTGTGACGTTAAGGAAATATTTCTGCCATATCTTACCTGTAAATTTAATTTTGTTGATGAAATCTGTTGTATTCAGCTTGATTCAGTGAGCTTAAATAATATTTACTGTATTTACCAAGACTTCAATACCATGAGAAAATACAGACTTTACCAAATGAAGCACATTTTTAGGATAACATTACACCTGCTGTGTTTATTAGTCTAAAATAGTAAGCAAACAATAAGATAGTGAAAAAAATCTGACGAAACATGCTTTAAAATGATGAGAATTTGATGTAACTTAATCTTAATAAAGCAATAGAAAATATGATACAAATATTATACTACTGATTTCTTATTGATAAATGTAAGATAAAATGAAAATGGTTAGAATAAAACATAGAATTAAAAAACAAACCTAGGGGGACTTTTCCTCCTTATTTTAGCTCACCTTATCTTTTTGACAGTTGGATTATTTTGATCTGATATGTTAAGCCAGTGGCTGGTAGTGTTTTAAAGCATATGTTTTTGTATGCACTGTGGTTTGAAAGAGGGAGCCCTTCCAAAACCTCCAAAATTCACATATTCTTAAATTCATTGCCAAAACCGAGCATGTTTTATTACTAACCAACAGCAGTCATGCACAGCAGTGCTCCTGGGCTCCCATGTGGCTGCATTTATAATTATGAAGAACCGGAGGTACACAAGTCATAATCCGAGCGTTCTTCAGCCACTGATGAATAATGCAGCGGATATCATCCCAGGAGTTGGACTGAAATTAAAAGGTTATGTCATGCGGTTGTCAATAAAAATGTACACATTTGCAGCATATTAATTTAAATGTCAGCGTGTTACTGATCTGGGAGTTGATGTTGATAAACCTGTAGGCCGAACCCAATTAGAGCTACTTTTAAAGTTCATGCCATAATTTAACAAGCAGAATACAGATGAATATGTTTTTTGGACATATTTTGATTTGTTTGTCTAAATAAACAAGCCACATTTGCTTCCTGAATATTATTAATGTTTGTTTCTAGCTTTACATCACCAAGAGCATCCAGAACAACAGTAATCGTAACATTATGAGTACCTATTTTTGTTGCGTCTGTTTTAACACAATAAGAAAGAGTGGGAAAAAATGAAGGGCTGTCTTACAAAGCGAAGACAGGTTGTCGTGTGTGTTTGGGTGCATGCGTATGTGAGAGTTTTGGTAGTGTGGAGTGATTCTCTGTTTGACAGCACTCACATTTGTCTTGAATTAGGGCTTGAGTCAGATCCGCTTGACTCCGGGGTTCACATACAGGTGGAAACAAAAGCTTCATCGCTCTTCAGCTCTCTCAGCATGCTGGGTGGAGAAAAGAGGCACTGCCTGAAATGTGCGTCCTGTTAAAAGTATACTGTTGACGTGTGGGACGTGATCCCCCCCGCTGTTATTCTCCAGTGTGTCCACACCAGTTCGTCTGATCAAAGACTCAGATGGTAATATGTTCTTTTCCTGGCTGCCTCAACTCCTCTAATCTTTTATTTGTTTATTTCATGCCAAGGTGATAGTTTGGAAATCTAACACTCGATCACTCCAGGATTGGAGGAGAGGAGAGGTGGTACCTCACTCACTAAACATGTGATTTGTAGGTTTTCACTTTTTCAGGACTCATTAAAAGCATTCCAGATTTGAGTCATGATTTGGCTAATAGCTGTTTATATTTTTAAGAGGTATTTTTAGTGTTTACATTTTGCTTCACAAAGGTGCAGACAGCTGTCTACATAAAAAATACATAATCTCAGGCAGGTATGTTTCTTGTCTACAAAATGACAGTATGAGTGACAAAATGTCAGAGACTTGGGAAAAATCCAGTATTGCTTTTAATTCACCTTGATATATTTTAAAACTACATTTTTTGCACATGTGAACTATTGTGTAACATGATTTCATAGTTTTACATTATACTTTATAACACAATATTTCTGCCTATACAGTGTATGTTAGATATAAGATAACTCAAATAATTAATCTTCTGTGTCTATATTCGAAGCACATTAGAGTAGAGTTTTATGTGAGATGCACTGTTCTACTGTAAGTTTCCTACAGCAGTTATATGAAGGCACTGTCTGCATTAACAGATAAGCAGAGCTCCAACAGTCGCTCTAACCGAAACAAACAGCAGGGGTTGCGTGCAGTTATAGTCTGTGCTATGAACACTGGACGATTAAGAATAAAAATTTGAGAGAAGATTCCATTTGAGCACAAACTGTGCAGTGTATCTGTCACTGTTGTGTTCCTTAATAATACTGTAAAATGTTTAACATTCCAATCCGTTATTATTAGACTGTGAATGTGAAACATTGTTTTGTGAAAAAAAACAGCTATATGAATGAAGTGATAATTTCCCTATAAAAGAGCATTCCAGAGAGTGTGAATCAGATAATTGGCTCCGGTGTGGTCTTTGAATTTTCAATATGAAAGCAGCAAATTAAACTGATACAAACAAAGCGTTTATCCATCAGCAAGTAATATGTCAACAACACATTCATATGGCAGTCAGTCAGAGAGCCTCAAAAGACAGAACTACAAATACAGTAGACATAAAAGGAGGGGGAGAGACATTATACTATAATTATGCAACTTTATTGATCCAGGTGCTGTCTTTAATAGTATATGTTTATATAAAGTAGTAATGTTAACAGCAATAGTCTGTTCAGTTTAGAGATACGATTATATGCAGGCATTTTACAAAGTCAGCAGGAGTCCATAAGGCATTTTTTTTTTTTTTTTTTTTTTTTTTTTAAATCTGTGCAACTATGGACAAAGTGATTGCAAATTACATGTATCCTTTTAAGGAATAGTTCACCCCAAAGTGAAAATTCAGTCATTATTTATTCACCCTCATGTTGTTCCAAACCTATATGACTTTCTATATTCCATAAAAACACAAAAGGAGAAAATTTCATGAATGTGCTCACCACTCTTTTAAGTGCCATTACTATGAACGGGACTTGAAGCTTTAAGCTTCAAAAAGGACACATCACAAAAGATTTTGTATAACAATTATATTTATATACCATAAATCATATGGTAGTTTGGGTAATAAACTATAAAGGACAGAACTGATATCAAGATTTTCAGTGAAGAACGACTTAAATTTTAGCCTGTTTCTCATGCCAAACTATTATAAATATTATAATTGAAATATAGTTTTTATACTATTTTTTACAGCTTTTTAAAGTGTAATTCATCGTAATGGGATGGAAAGGACTGATCACTAGATTATTCAAAATGTCTACTTTTTTGGTTTAGCTTTCAGAAAGAGAAACAAAGTCAGGTTTGGAACAATATCATGGTGAGTAAATAATGACAGATTAAAAAAAAAAAGATTGACTGACTGAAATATATGCCATATGCCATGAAGTTATTTATTTCTCTCAGTTCAAACCACTGAATATCTTTGGCTGACCACAGAACCGCAATGCAAACGTTCATCATTGTCTCAGTGATGAAGAAAGCGCATATGTTCCTTAGGGAAACTTTTTTGCCGGTATTGATTTAAGGCCCAGAGCAAAAGCCTTGAACTGACGCAACATCCTAAAAACGCATGTGCAGGCACACACATGCACTCTTACATTCCACTTACACACACACACACACACACACACACACATGCACTTCATGTCATACAAACACCCAAGCACATTCCCCATGCTTAACTTTGCTGAAAGACGACCAACTTAAAACATGGCTGATGTGGTGATATCTAATATTTTCTCATTAAGTCTTACGGGGCTCAGGGGCTAATCGCATTATTTAAAAGGGCACACAAAGATTAAAACTAAACTAGGCATGGATGGGTCCTCTTCCATGTTTGTTTAAAAGCCCAGTAAGGATAGCACCCCTCAGCATAACTTCTTCTCTGATGGGCCGGTGTTAGGTGTTGGTATTGAGTCTGGTAGTACGAATCCGCAGTACAGGAAAGATCTCACGCCCTGGAGTTCATGACATATAGCTGGTGATTTTTGACACTGAAGGTCAGGACTCACACCTGAGATGGTGTCGGAGCAGACAGATATTACATGCCTGAGATGTTTCTCTGCTAAAGGATGTATGAGCTGTGAGTGGATTCTTTAACTCGAAGTCACGGAATGCGGGTTTGTTTTTACCCCCATTTGATTTAGTGCACCAGCATTTTGGTAATGCTTCACCAAGCGTGTTGTTTCATTCATAAAAAAAAAAGTGTACAATAGCGCAATCACCTCCTATTCTGATGGCTTTGAACTTTTTCTCTTTTTTTAAAGTCTATGCTTAGATTTCCATCTGTTTTTACATTAAATTTATTACAGTGTAAACTAAAACTCATCGAAATCTGATACGCTCGACATTCTTTTCACCCTTCACTCAAATTTTTGAAACAACAGCTGTAATCTCTGAATTATGTGTAAGGGGTGACGTCTTTTTATCTTCACTCTGTCTGACAGGCTCGTTGAAAAAAGGCCGATAGTGTTGAGTGCTGGACTGATATCCTTGATAACTGAGGAGAATTACCAATGGCCTCTAGTCTGACACTGTTTATACAGCACGCTTTTACAAAGAGTGTAAGAGAATTAACATTAATCTCCTCACTTATTGGTATGTTCAGACATTTCAGGAAGAGGAGACAAAATAGCCTAATTTGTGCAAGTTTAGCACACTAACGTTTGTTGAAACAAGGTCAGGATAACAAAAATATAATCCTAAATACACTCACACGTAATAAACGGGGTGATGTATTGCTCTTTTTCACAAACTTCAACGAAATGCATCTGTGAGGAAAAAAAAAAAAATTCATCCATCCCAACTAATGAAGCACAAAGAGAGTGTTTGAGGAAATCCTCATGTTTAGGAGTAATACAATATATACACTACTTTTCAAAGGTTTTACATCGGTAAGATTTTTTAATGTTTTTAAAATAGTCTCTTCTGTGTCTTCTAACTTTCCCTAAAAAGGGGAAAAAGGTGCTAACAAATAACAAGCACAACAGCATCAAGATTCTAGCACTCTCTTCTAAGAACATTCTTAAGGCAGTAAAAACCAATTAGCTGCACTCGAAAGCTATCACCTTACACTCTTTCCTCACGGCTGTATGTGTTTATTAGCCTCTCAGTGAGCTGAGCCGAACTAAAGAGGGGACGGAGACAAAACGCATCTGGTTTGGCTTTCTCCTCAGCCCAGCCAATCAGAAGAGTGATCTCACCCCCTTATCTCTGCCTGGAGTTTATCGACTAAGTGGATGCGTAGCTACAAGTGTGAAAAGCTTGTTTTGTCGGGTTCATTGATGAAGGTTTTCATCCTCTGTGAGTATTCTGCATTCACCAGCCTAGTTGGACGTCTAGGTAATCTTCTGTTCCATTCTGTGGTTAGAAAGTACCACCATAGGGATGAGCTTTTCCTCCCACTTCCAAAAGCTTCTGTAATCTTGTTCTGTCACATAAGGCAACATTTAAATTATCATCATGCTTTTAAGGCAGATGACATGACAAGATTAGTGAGTCTGAGAGCACTTCACAGATACAGGGAAGCATGCAGGCCGAACAAGGTGTGAGAGTGGGTGTCAAAGGGCAAAATGAGCAGATCTCAAGCTGTAGAAGTGAAACAAAATGTGTCTGACAGTGAGTTGGTTGTATGGGGGGGGGGGGCACATAATGTACAGCCGCTTTGTGTTTACTCCCACTGAGAGGCAACCACCCTGAATCCTGCATGACTTTAAAAAAGCAGGTGTGAGGAGGCCTTGTGCTTTGTGTGTATGTGTTCATACAGACAGGGTCGTATCACAACAATCACAATCTCAATCATGAGGAAACCAGATGAGGTACTGAAACAGCTTATCCCAGCTGCCCTATGTGTGTCGAGGTTGTTTTTTCATGACTGAGGGCAAGAGGAAGCAGTGTGAGACAAATACTACTACCAATAGCCTCACATGTTGACAGTGCAATTTTCTTTCAGTGGAGCTCTTTTAGGTGCACAGTGATGCTGCAACAGTGTTTTCCAACTGTTATGCTCATGGGGGAAAAACATACATATACATATATAGACAGTCAATATATCAGTAAACGATAAATCAAATCAAATCTTGGTTAATTTAATCTTTTAGCAGGACGCATTGATTCTTGATTGTAACAACTGCAGCAAATTACAATCTAAGAGCACATGCTGCCCAATCCATATAAAACATCACTTCTTTTACCACAAATTGTTTTAAATCATGTTATGAAGAAAGAAAGAATACAGCTGAAAGGTTTTCGGGTGATGTCATTGCAATAACAGATTTTTCTCATTACTTTGGTAAAACATACTGTTGTGATTAGTTTTCTCAGTTTTATGTCTGTCCAATAGCAATATAAGGAATTGTTGTGCCTTGAAAAAGTAATAAAATGTGGTACTTTTTTTAAAAAAAATTCAGAGAAAGCAACTTGGATTTTTTCTGTTTATCAATAAGTTCAGCAAGTATGTAGAAATTTAAAGAGGCCGGGGGCTGAATAGTGGATTGCATTTGCCTTGTTAGCAAAAGTGAATAATCCATTGCTAGAGGGTAGGAAGGATCAGTTTCCACTGGGATCCAAACAAGCAGGCAGAATTAATACCAACAGTATGCCTGTTTGAAAGCAAACAAGCCGTGCATGGAGTAAGTTTGAAGAGGAGACACTTCTAGGACAGGCCAAATTATCATACTTTATGTCCTGCAGGCATCTCGGAAAACCTATTCCAAGTTTTAATTTTTTGGCAGCAAGTGGAAAATCTGTGGAGATGAGCCAAGAGTATTTTGGGAGATACTAAGTGGAGTTTTACCAAAAAAGATTTAAGTCACTCGTTACCAAATAGATGACATTGTACACAAGTAAACAGCAAACAGACTAAAATCAGACAGAATCAAAATCTCTGATTGTTCCTTGAAATCAGAAGGTGCAAAAAAATTTGAAAAGAATATACAGCCCCGTAAGGCAAAACTAAGCAACTACACATTTTGTCAAAATCAAATTAATACCCAAACATTATTTACATTATATTTTCTGTTAATACCTCAAATTATATATTGAATATATAGAAGTACTGAAATATTTTCTTTGTCTCTCTATGCTTTGGAACAATACTTATTATGAAAAACACTGTACAAATATACTTGCATTTTATTTTACATTACGTGCACTTGCAGTGTACTTTCACAAGAAGATGCTGAGTAATACAATGTAAGAGCATGGACTTAATGTGAGTTAAGGATTGGTTTATGGTGCTATAAATACAAAGCAAATATTTTCCTGATCATATTTTAATAATTAAAATGTTGGCTTCAGTAGCTAATTATTTGTAAACAACATGTCTTTATACTTTCGATAAATGGGTCGCAAGGGGTTCATCGTATTTGGGGGTCCTTGGCATTAAGAAGTTTTAGACTATTTTCATAAAAACAAAGCTTGAAAAATGATAGTCTATTAAATCAGTCGAAAAAACTTTAAAGCCATACTTTTAGTTCCAGTCTTGGTGAAGTTGCCGCATTTGCTTTTGTAAGTTGTTATGCCCTCTCATCAAAATGCTTATTTTGTCTTGAAGTCTCCTAGCATCAGACCAAATAAACACTCTGTTGAAGTTGCTCAGAGAATGTGCATCAGCTATGCCTTGCCAGCAGCTGTCTGTGCTTGAACAGCCCAAAGCATTTTGGTAGGAGGGTTGGGATTTATTGTTGAATAATACATGAGGAGGAGCCACACCAATGTCTCACCCAGGCTTAATGAAAGAGAACATGTCTGCACACAAATCAGTCATGAATAAACATCAGACAGTAATTAAACTTGGTGGCAGCAGCTTTATTCATTAGTAAACAAGCAAGAGCACAGCTTCCTGTGCATGGTGGGGATTGGGAATGAAATGGTAATTGGAGGCCTTGTCTGATATTGCTTGGCATCATTGGGAAAGAGCAAGCCTGCTCAGAGAAAAAGCTCAGAAGCTGACCTCATTATCAGAAGTTAATTCCCTGACACTTAATTTGCTGCAGTTGGTAAAGACATAGCTGTCAAACTGACGCCTGTATCTCTATTAGAAAACTTTTCCTAATTCTTGATTTAGACCGTCTAATGACTTTCACAAGATAAGATATATTGTAATCATGTGATAGAGCAGTGGCACATGGAGCGCCTACAGGTGGTACTCATAAACATTACAGAAATGTTTGTGTAATTTACTTTTTCCAAGTTTAATATAACTTTGCATGTCTAAATCTCTAGTAAATAGCTCACTCAGAAAGTAATGGTAATCTGAAAATGTGCATGTGGTTTGGTAAAATTAGTTAATCTAAAATTATTTATTTTATTCAAGTGAAAAGTGTTATTTATCATTCACTGAAGTAACACAAACAAAATTAAATATTTATTCATTTCAGAAATAATATTTTTGTGTTTGAATATTGGAAATACTTTACTATTCAAAAGTTTTGGGTCAGTATTTTTTATTATTTTGAAAGAAATGAATACTTCAGCAAGGATGCATTAAATTGATCAAAAGTGACATTTGCGCTACAAAAGAATTCTATTTCAAATAAATGCTGTTCTTTTGAACTTTCTATTCATCAATAAATCAAAAGCAGCACAAATATTTTAACACTGATAATAATGTGAAATGTTAGTTTAGCACCAAATCAGCATATTAGAAAGATTTCTGAAGAATCATGTGACACTGCAAAATTCAGCTTTGCCATCACAAGAAGAAATTGCATTTTATAACATATTAAAATAAAAACAGTTATTTTAAATTTTAACATTAATTCACAACTTTACTGTATGTTTGCTCAAATAAATGCAGCCCTGATGAGTATGAGACTTTAAAATATACATTAAAAAAGTGTACACACTATGAAATGCATTGTTATCCTTTCTAAATATTATATTGTATTGTTTTGCCCTTTCATACTGTTGATGGTTTAAACATCATATATTTTTTTAAAATCATGTAGCATTATGCTTGCGTTGCTCACAGTCCTTAAATTTGCACTCAAGCCAAACAGAAAAAAGTGACTAGTTGGAATTTGGATATTCTGATTTAATTGCACCTAGCTTGAAATGTTTGAGAACCACCGTGACAGAGGATATGCTGTTTAAACGAACATCTTCTTTGTTTCCTTTTCCGCAGCTTGCAACTGTAACCTCCATGCGAGGCGCTGTCGTTTCAACATGGAGCTTTACAAACTCTCCGGGAGGAAAAGCGGAGGAGTCTGCCTGAACTGCCGCCACAATACGGCGGGTCGCCACTGCCACTACTGCAAGGAGGGCTACTACAGAGACATGTCTAAGCCTATCTCTCACAGAAAGGCCTGCAAAGGTATGAAGGGTACTGAATCTAAACACCATAGGCGACAAAGGCGACTGGGTTTGGTCTTAGGGGCACAAAGTCTGCAACTTATCACTTGACGCTTCCTTAGGAAAGCAGAAAACGCTAAGGCTAAGTGATTAGCTGGCTGTTTTCTACACAAAGAAATTCACACAGTACCACAAAGGAACCAATTAGATGAACTGACGACTATTCTTAATGCGTTACCCCTCAAATGAATTAGTCAGCAGGTCCAAAGGAAGAATTCTCACATTCCTGTGCTCCTCAACCCCCATGAGTCTCTGTCAGCATGCAGCCCAAGGACAGGGATGTGGGTGGGGGAGGGGCAGAGGAAGAAGGTTACATCTTTCTGAGTTATTGGGATTCATTTGGGGGATGGTTTGACAGGACAAGCCAAACAAACAGAGCAGAGGTGTGAACTGATCCTTGTTACAGGTCAGATGAGTGAGAGGAATTGAGATTAGGGGGAGGACGGACAGGAAGGGAAGATACGCAGGAAGGAATAAGCCAGCAGCTTTCCACAGGTGTGCATCTGGCTGGCGACAGCACGCTTACCTGGGAGCTGTCCAGAAGAAAAGAGAGAAAAAAGGACAAGCTATTCTCGCCTAACTTTGCCATGGGGCAAGATGCTTTGTGCAAACAAGCCCCCCGTCACACCTTAGCATCTCCTCATAACAAGGTCCATTCTGCTGCTGTCCGTGACGGCTTAGGATCATTTACTTCTAGCCTTAGCTCTGGGTAAAATATTAGGTCTGTGCTGAAAGTTAAAGGCTCTGTTTTCCCAAACAGATAAATAGGTAAATAAATAAAAGCATCCATCA
>JAFVLL020013558.1:0-83192 GCA_021397915.2 Tor tambroides | reverse complement strand
TTTTTTTTTTCTAATTAAACTCACATGTTAAAATAAAAGCCTTAAGGGAGTGCAACTTGAAAGACACAAAGTGGTGATATGTGTGTGTTTTTATATGATTATTTAAATATAGTTCTGGGAATATAACAGAAGGCTGTTTGTTTTTTCTGCTGGACCGGAGTTTGCCATCCTCAGCTGCCTGTTTATGAAATACTCCAAGCAGAAAGCTCTTAAATAGTGAGAGGAGGGGGCAGCCATATGGTGGGCTGCTGTGCTAAAAGCTAATGAGCACAGACACATTTCAGCTCTTGTTGGGTGTGACATGTCTCCCTCTGCATGGACTGAACTGAAGTGACGGAGAGTCTGAGATTCTTTTTGATGTTCATGCATCTTCAGTGCCCTGATAGTTTCATTACTAGTTCTCTTGCATTTCTCTAGTTTTTTGTATTGCTCATTTACATGCAAATGCACATCCTCTGCTGGATGATAAAGCCTGACATGAAGCAAGATTGTGGAATTTGTGCGGTAAAAGCACAAATATGTCTTTTGATCAAAAAGCTTCTTAACTATTACAACTTTCTTCTATGTTCCCTGTGCTCTCTGTAATGTTTATGCGTCTCTGTGTACCATTTCATCAGAAGCTTTTGTTTTTCCTCAGCCCCAGCGTCTAGTGGGAATGGAGACTTTGGTGATTGGAACGCTTTTCCTGCAACCCAGGCAGCCGTCCCTGCAGCTCAGCCTGTTAACCCTGCAGGAATAGACCTTTTCTCAGGTCTGCAGGCGGCCCCTGCTCCTGCTCCTGCCCCTGCATCCACAGCACCCTCATCCGACCTCTTTGACCTAATGGGCTCCTCTCAGACCACTAACTTCAGCACCTCCCAAAGCATGAACTTCTCCATGACCACCTCTCAGACCATTGGGATGCCAATGTCCAAATCACAGGTGCCTACTGCCTTTGAGAGTTTTCTCGATGTATCTACTATATATTTTTGAGAAATGAGTACTTGATATCTTCTATAATCAGTTTTTTGATCAAGTCACCTTGAAATGCTTTGAAGAGCCCAGTTTTCTTTTCCATTTTGATTTCCTATTGAAATGTTTTTTGTTTTTTTTAAAGCCAGTGACTTTCAGTTTACATTTATCAAAACTATGATCCGCTACTTGCTATTGATGTTGGTTTGCAGGTGGCATCTTCTCATCCTTAATTTTATTGAATGAATTTTTACGCCCTTGCATTAAGGATGGGCCATCAGTATTTTTGATTCATTTTCTGAGAAGAGAAAAATTATACACAATATTTCCATTTTTTGAAAGAAATTAATAGTTAATAATTTAATTTATTTCTCAAGGATGCATTGAATTGATCAAAAGTGACAGTAAACATTTATAATCTAAAAAAAATCTTTTGAATAAATGCTGTTCTTTTGAACTTTATTTATCAAAGAATCCTGAAAACATGCATCATGGCTTTCCACAAAATATTAAGCAGTACAGCTGTTTTCAGCAGTGACAAGTAATAATATTTTTTTTTTTTCTTGTGCAGCAAATCAGCATATTAGAATGATTTCTGATGCGTCATGTTACACTGAAGACTGGAGTAATGGCTGCTGAAATTCAGCTTTGCCATCACAGGAATAAATTACATTTTAAAATATATTAAAATATAAAAATTATTTGTTGTTTAAAATGCTGATATTATAATATTGTTAATTA
Source organism: Tor tambroides (assembly GCA_021397915.2). Lineage (NCBI taxonomy): Eukaryota > Metazoa > Chordata > Actinopteri > Cypriniformes > Cyprinidae > Tor > Tor tambroides. Next base: position 81,500 of record JAFVLL020013558.1, on the reverse strand, counting down.
TAGTTATTTAAAATGTTAATATTTCACAATTTTACAGTTTTCACTATCTTTGTTTAAATAAATGCGGTCTTGGTGAACATAAGAGACTTAGGTCCAAAAAAAACCAAACTTTTAATTATGAAAGATTTTGATTGTGCCACTGTATATACCTAGTTTTAGCATAACTATGCATTTCATTAGGTGTTGCAACTATAACAGACTTTTGTGCATTCCTGTCCCTCAACATTGTTTACAGCACAATAAAAGAATAAAGATGAAACCAAGTGATGTAGAGTTGCACATAGATAATGTGGTTTTCATTCAGATCCCCCATCTGTGGAGTACTTAATGCAGCTCATCTAAGTGGAACTGCACACTAAACACTATTTACGCAAGAAAAGACAATTCTGGCCGGGGTTCAGAGCCAGCGGTTTAGAGAGCAGGCAACATGAAAGCGAAACGAGCGAGGGTTAACACGCAGCATCGGCACAATTTTCCACCCACCCCCTCCTCATTACCCATCAACCCCGGTCCCCCTGGGACGCCCATCACAGAGAATGGCAGAATGAGGAGGAACAAGTTTAAGTCAGAAAACCATTAAATTGAAACAAAAGCCTTGCACAAAGATAATATTTGCATGCTAAAAGCCTGACCTACTTTAAAATGGCAAGTTTTGTTTGGCTAAAGAAAAAAGCAGCCCCCCGATGGTATAATTAGAGGGACTTGAGATGCATTTTTACATGCTGAAATAATTTAGGAGAAGACAATGCCTCTCAACCAACATTTCTGTCTTGTTTAACTCAAGAGTCTTGATAACCCTGAAAGACCACAGTGTAATGTTCTGGAGTATTAATAGTGCCTTTCATCTTCTCTGACTTGTGTCATTCTGCCATTGGCAAACATTCATGTCATTGGGGAATTTTAATTATCATGCTTGAACTGCAGCAGAGCAGTATCATCTTAGCAAAATCAGAGAAAACATTGCGTTTGATCATATGGATACTATCATATATGGTTTGTTCTAAAACTGATTTGATTTTCTTTGTCTTTGCAGCCACTTCAGTCAATGGGGAGCCCACTGATGCCCCAGCAACCGATGGCCCAGAAGCCCAATCCCAAAGCCTCTTTGCCTTCCACCTGGTCCAACACTAATGTAGACATAAACCTGGACTACCTTGGCCCTGGCATGCAGCCACCCAAACCTTCTCAGCCCACACTCAACATGATGCAAGGTAAGCAAAGATACTGATGTAGAGTGTCTACGACAAGAATCTGGAGTTTAGAAAATTAAACAAGCTCAAAAGAATTTAAACAATTAGTCTATATGAGGAGCAGGGAAAATGAATCGCTAACTTAACTCATAAATTAAATATATAAATATATATATAAATAAAAAAAAAAAAATATATATATATATATATATATATATATATATATATATATATATATATATATATATATATATATATATATATATATATATATATATATAAAGCTATGTCTGTTTATGAAATCTGACTAAAATCGAGATTATTACTACTAGAGCTTGAAACCTTTTTAATGTGTTTTCATTTAATGTATACTGTCATTTTTTTCAAATAAGTAATATTTTTAAAAGAGTTACACAACTGTTCAAAAGTTTGGGGGGTTAAGGTTTTTTTTTTTTTTTTTTTTTTTTCCCCCAAAGATATTAAACTTTCATTCAGCATAGAAGCAGTGACAGTAAAGGCATTTGTAATCACAATTTCCAAAAAAAATATTAAGCAGCATATCTCCTAATAAGGCTGTATAACAGTTTTTAACATTGATAATGATAAATGTTTTTTTTTTAAAGTGTAATAGATTAATATTAATAATATTTGACAGTTGACTAGTTTTACAGTATTTTTGATCAAATAAATGCAGCCTTAATGAGAGACCTTAAAAACATTTTTCTAGTGTTTTTAAAAAACAAATATCCTGTATATTTAGTTATTATTTAAACAGTGTTAAAGTATATTTTCAATGACAAAAAGATTCAACAACAAAAACAAAAGAATTAAAAAAATTCGATTATTTTAATAGATTGGCAGCCCTTATTTTCATTTTTTCCCTTCTCTATTTATCCTGCAATAGGAGTTCAGACTCCTGTGAATATGATGACTCAGGGCTTTGCTGGAATGAACCTGGGCATGCAGGCTGCTCCTGCAATGGTCAGACCGCCCACCAACACCATGATGGGAGGAATGAACATGGGCATGCAGCCTGGCATGACAGGTAGCACCATGCTAACCATGGGAGGGATGCCAGTCAATCAGGGCATGATGGGAATGAATATGAACATGGGAATGTCCACAGCTCAAATGGGGATGCCAGGAGGCATGGGTACGGGAATGCCGGTCATGGGCATGAACCCTGCCATGGGACAGCCTAAACAAGATGCCTTTGCAGATTTTGCCAACTTTGGGAAATGAACTGCAGAGTATTAAGTGAACAGTCCTTCTCTAGATGTGACAATGAAGAACCTATGAAGAGCTAGAAGACAAAGACTACTTGAATGATGTCAAATAAAGCCACGCAGGAAATGTCTGTTTAAATGATGCTCATGTACAACTGGATGATTATATTATTTTCAATGTTCTTCTGATCAGCTGTACCAAGGAGCTCTATCAGAATCATTTCAGTCATTGCACACGCACGTCCCACGTTTCCATTGTGTCGGGATATCGCTTTAAGAAATGTGATGATCGTGAATGACTCCGGTTGACTTTCTCCTTTCACGTAACTTCTTCATTTAACCCAGGAAGTATTGGGTTTCTAATGCTGTAGAAAAATCCTAATGATCAATTCTGGCCTTTCCTCTACTCTGCCTTAAGTTGATAACCTGTAAATATTTTTGCGAGCAGACAATAAGTTATTGAGTTACAAGATTAATGAATTATGATGGTGAAGATTTTTGTATGGAGTAAAGTTTGTGATCACTTGCCATTTTTGTATTTGATTTTTATTCAATTAACCATTTTCTGAAGAGAAATGAAGTACTCAGACATCAAGATGATAGAATGACGATTCCAAATCAAAACCTTTGTGGCCTTAAATAGTTAAAGTCTACTTTTTCAATGAAAATCTAATCTACTTTGCATCTTTATGAAAATGCAAAATCTGTCCTTAAAACACATGGTGCCTGTTAGTCTCTTGCCTTTTTTTTTTTCTAAAACAACAAACTCTTAGGACGATATGAAAAGTACAGTATTTATTAAAGGTACTGTTAAAGAAGATATATATCTAGTTGAGTATATAAGTGCACATTTTTTATGTTTTTGCATGGATAACTTTATAAGGAAGAGTTTTGGTGACTAAAAGGATTTTATGTATAATTGAACCTGATACAGGTTCGTATTTTATGCAGTTCTGCTTATGCTGAGTGTAAGTTGAGGCTGTGTGTTTGTAAAGCCTGGTAGCAAACAGTTGGATGCTGTATCCAGAGGACCATCACTGTATTGTCAAGATCATCTGTTTTTGTCCACAGTGTCCACTTAAGTTAACCAAGCCCCTCTCTTCCAATCTGAGGCTTTTTACAAGCAAAATGACCAAATTCTTCCTTGTTTCTTTTTTCTGAAGGGTCGGTTTAGGTTTTTGTAGTCAGATTTGTTGGGTTCTGTAGGATCTCAACTATTGAGTGGTTAGGGGTGGGGAGTGTTACAGGAAACACTATATGTTTATGCAAATATACAGCAAGCAACAAAAAACTAAATCTTCCACTGAGAATGTTTAATGTTTTCAGTTTCATACAATGACTTGATTGTACTTATGATCTTTTATGAATGACAATAAAGATTTGATTTCCATTTTCATTGTGAAGCTTGTTGTTTTTATCTCATCTAATCAATCTCATGTCTTAAAAATAGTCTGTTCTTAGAGCCCTCTTAGGACCTGACTCCAAACGTTAACTTTCCATGCATTAATAGGATGAAAGCAGTACAGCCACATGTCCCATTTTCACTGGATCCTTTGCCAGTGAACTTTTTAATTGGCGTAAAATTAATAAGTCATTTTCAGAAACTTGAGCTTAATAAAGGAAAAGAAACTAGCCACAGTTCTGGTGTTTATTTTGTATCTTTTACACACACGCACACGTGTGTGTGTATATATATATATATATATATATATATATATATTCAGTACATGACGCTATATTCTATCATAAACTGTACTTCAGAGTAATCACTATGTCCATCTGGACACGTGTTCCCCTAGCCGGTGCCAAATGGTGATTTTATGAATATGCAACAAAATATAGAACTTTTCCTCATAAATAAAGAGTTTTATGAATAGGCAAAGCTGTGAAAGACAATTTACATTTCTAGTTTTCTAGTAAGTAGTCTATACTATTATGCTGGAAAAACAAACTATTTCTTTACTAGGTTAGGATTCTTTGTTTGACTCATTCTTTACTAGGTTAGGCCATTTTTGAAGGTGCATACAACTGGAGCAATTTGACCTGCAATTACTGTTTAAACCATAAATATCTGTAACTATGATAGAGCATCTTCATACAACAATATGGGGAATGATTTAAAGTATTGTATATGGACACGTGACTAATTAAATCACATTGGAAGACTAAGATTTTAAAAAAGTGTTTTTCATATACATTTCATGAGAAGAGTAATGTGTATATGGCTAATATATGCAGTAAGGGGAAAAATAACACTCAAACATGTCAAGATAAAAAGCCTTGAGTGCTACATGAAATTTCCAACAGCTCAATTAACCCATTTATACTGTTTTTTTTTAAACCCATGGAGACCCAACTGCATTTTTTTTTTTTACACTAAAAGAGGTAAATGTCTAAATAGAAAATACTGTTTGACAAGAAAATGTTGGCCGTTTTAGTGGGGTTGACAGATTGACTTTCATTTTAACAGAACAGTGAAGTGAATATCACCAAAGATGTCTTAAATATATTGCCATTTCCCCTCTGATAATTTGTTAAAATACAATAAAATTAGACTCACTGTTAATGCTTACAGTGTATCAGTGTCTTACTTCCCCCTAGTGGTCATTCAAAGCAAACAAACAGTGTGCGTTGAATATGTGACCTTCACTCATAAACAACAACCAATCACAATTAAAAAGAGTTCATTTTACTCTGCTTTTAACATGTTTTCACCTGTTGATATACATATCAATATGATACACTCATTTTACAAAACTTTTCTGGGTGATCTCCATAGAAAGTAAACTAAAGAAATATTTAATCTGGGTAGTCTTTAGTCCTGCTGTATGTTCACAAGAAGAACGTTTTCTCCTCGTATAAAAAGCTGATTGACATGACGTGTGTGCACTCTTCCATACTCCACTTTAGGCTTGGTTTCAGATTTTTGTGTCGCTTTTAATGTGGTCTTGTCTTTCTCAGAGTGTTCAGATCTCTCCTGGGTATGTTTGCGGTCGGTTCTCCTGGTTTGGTCTGTGAGATGAGATGAACTACTGTGCAGCTCTGACTTATTCTCAACCACGCTGAGAGCCACGGTCTCTTGAACTTTTAATTTTTCAAATAGCTGTAATAGAAAATGTATTAAATTAGATTTATAAAGCAATATAATTAAATAAAAAATCCAAGCAAAAATATCATTTAAAAATTCTTCAGTATTTTTATACTGAAGAATTTTTAAATCATATTTTTGCTTGGATTTTTTTAATTATATAAATAAAATATAATTTTATTTAATTATATAAATAAAATATAATTTTATTTATATTTAAAATATAAATATAAGTATAAAACATGCACAGTAAAAAAGCGCTCATTCTTCTATTTAATACTTTTAAAATCAATATTAGATGTGAATAAGGATTAATAACTTCTGGAATATTAGTAAAGGAAAAAAATAGGAATATGTATATTCAAATGAATCACCCTTGAGACAGTAAGTGCTTTCTCATGATAAAGAGCTTGTCCCAATAGTGGCTCCCTGTATGTTTCATCCACATCCACCATTGCCTGGCACCAAACGGATCAGCAAAATAAAAAAAGGCAAATATTTATATTTAATAATGATTATTATTAATGATAATAAATGGTTAAGGTGATTTAATACTTACCAGGTTCCAAAACTTATCAAATGCCACCACAAACCCAGAGCACACTCCTCGGAGCCCTTTAAAGGTCCGGATGTGAACTTTGACTCTGATTTTCTCCTGAACACATCTATTCAGCTCTCCTAATGGACTGCCTGTATGCACTGGAAAAAAAAAAAAAAAAGACACAGAGCCTAGTGAGCGATCTAGATAGAAAGCATTTTTTGTTGTGAATAAACAGTTTAGTGTTTACTATCGTCTTGTGACATAGACAGGAAAGGCAGAAACATACGTGGCATTCTGGTAAGCACATTTTTGGCCGCTTTTCGCCGTCGAGGCGGTCGCTTGACTCCGCTTCCCTCTCCCTCCTCCTCGACCGGGTTGTTCACCATGAGTCTCTTCAGTCTTTCTATCCTCTCCGGGTCTGCTTTACCCTTCTGTGCCTTTCGGAGTCTTTTCTCCACATTTTTGGGTTTCGCTCGGCCTCGACCACCTTTCAAGAAGCTCTCATATTCTGCGATGTTATTAAAGCACTTGATATTGGGGTAAGGCAGTGGCACTTGCGGGGAATACAGAGCGAGAAGAGGGTCAAACTTATCCGAACTGATGTCCAGCTTAGTTTCGATATCATCTTCGTCAGTTTCTAGTTTTTGTCTGGAGGTCTCGGTGATGGTTTGCTGGTCAGATGTTTGGGAAGGTGCTGAACGGAGCTCACTTTCTGACTTTCTCTCATCCTCCTCCATTTTTGAATGAGCCGCAGACTGTGCGGAGAATCATGGGTAACTTATTAGTGTGAAGCCACCAATGAAAAGGTTTCCTGTCAAAGTCACTAGTAGAATATAAAACATGCCATTTTACTAATAGGAAGCCTTAAAAAAGACTTTTGCTATTTGTAATTATACTATTTTTTATATACTTAAAACTAAAACCATTAAAAATATTACTTGAAATAAAAAAAAAAAAATAACTGAAAAATTTCTTTTTTATACTAAACTTATTTTATTTCAGCTAGTTTCCAAGTCAAATTTAGTTTAACGGTGTATTAAAATAACTAAAACGAAAACTGAAAATATAATTAATAAAAACTATTTAGATATGTTAAAAAACAACAATAAAAATGTGCAACAGTATTACTACAGCTTTAACTAAAATGAAAATGAAAACGGAGAATATGAAAATAAAAACTAATTAAAATATTAGAAAAATCTATATTATCTTATATTATCTATATTAAATTAACACTGATTTGTAAGCAACAATAATGATGATGTTATTAAGATGATAACATTATTATTATTATTATTTATAAATAATATTATTATTTAATGAAGTATTATTATTTTGTGTATTTTTAATTTTTTACTATTGTTTTTAATTCTACTTATCTAAATCTTTTGTTACCGCTTCCGCCTTCGTTCTCCTCCTCGCCAGTAGGTGGCAGAGCACACTCGCACATACAAACTGAACGTACTACACGTAGAAGTGTGTGTTCGTAATGTATTGTTCTAAAAGAAAACATTGTATCGCGCACATTTCCCCCCACACATTAGATAATAAATATACCAGATGCTAGAAGGATATATGGCGCTGCTTTCGATTTACATTACAGTGCTCCGGTGAAGGTTTGGTGTAATAACCTATACTAGAAATATATGCTGTGTGAATACCAGAAGATGAGGAATCCGTTTGTATTGCTTCAAGATTCAAGCATATGAATTTACTGGAATCGTGAATAACTGTCGATGTCAAGAGAATGTCAGTGCACATAAAACAAACATGATGGTGCTACAAAAGAGCTGATGTTACAGTGGACCTGGGGACTTGGTCAGCACTCTGGACATTTCTGTAAGAAACATCTCTTAACAAGAATTACATTATTCTAATATTATAAATTATATGATGATATACACACTGCATAAACTATATATTAACAGTATACCACGGCTCTACTTTTACTAGGTTGTCAGTGGAAATGGAGTTTCCAGGACATAGTCAGCAGCTCTTGGCCAGCCTGCGCTCTCAGCGTCTACAAGGTTTCCTATGTGACTGCACTGTGCAGGTCGGCCCGACTCGTTTCGGAGCCCACCGTGCCGTGTTGGCCTCTTTCTCCCCTTTCTTCCATATGTTTTACTCCGATCAGTCAATGGGGAATACCAGCACATTCAACGGAGGGCCACAAAGAGACACAGTCACTATTAATGGAGATATCGTGACCCCACAAGCCTTTGGGCTCCTCCTTGACTTTATGTACGAAGGGGTTCTGCGATTAGCAGCCCACCCCCCTCCAGAGGATGTGCTCGCCGCAGCCAGCTTCCTACACATGAATGAAGTGGTGCGAGTTTGTAAGAGAAGACTGCAGGGTCGAGGATTGGCTGAGGCGGATAGTACAAGAGTAGAAGTTGGAGCAAACGAGTCAGCTAAACCTGGAGAACTTGATGGCTCGAGTGGAGAAGACGTACCTGGTGCAGAAACAGAAAGAGATGGAGCAGTAAGACATTGTCCACAGTCAAGCCAACAAATGTCACTTTATATCGATACCAAGACCGAAACACAAGCGGGGATGGCTAATCTCCTCACGCACAGTGCGGAAAGTTCAGAAATGGCGGACACGACCCAACCAGGAATGGACTCGGGTCCGTCCACATATCGTTCTTCACCTAGACCTGACAAAACAAGAATATCAGCACGGACTGCTAGCCTTGAGTCGGCACTTTCAAGTCCATGTAGTTCGACAGAACTAATTCAGACAGAGACGCAACCTGTTGTAGCCACTGCCGTGGCTCTGAGCAGTGTGGACAACACTAGTGCTGCTCAAGAACATGAACCTAGAGTTTTTATGCAAGCTCAAACACTAAAACCCCAGTTCCAGAATAAAAGTGCTGGAAATCCAGGGTCTTCACAACACATTCAGAGCCAGAATGAAAGGAGACATGAGAAAACTTTGCCCAATGCACAAAACATGCAAAATAAGCGTAAAAAAACTCTTTCGCAGACATCAAGGGAAGAAAATGAAGATCGCTTTAAAGTGAAATTGGAGGCCATTGTGATTTCTGATGAAGACTCTGATGATGTAGATGAGACAGTGGTAATGGATGACGGCTCAAGTAGAAATGCAGATTTAGATCATGGGGATGATTTTGATGACAGTAATCATGATGTCGAGGAGCTGACTGATACTCAATTTATTCCTGCACACCCATTAATTCATCTTCCACATCAAGAACCCCTTTCTTTCCCTTCCTCACCGCAAGGTCCTAATCCTTCTACAGCAGAAACCACCAGCTTTTCACCATCTCTTTTTCCAGCCAATTCCCAGCTGGAGCAGCAGGCCATGTACCTTGAGGAGTTTCATGACTCGCTTGGGAGTTACATAGAGGACGTGCCTACTTGTAACACTTGCGGAAAGACGTTTTCCTGTGCTTACACCCTGAGGAGACACGCCATTGTGCACACTAGGGAGCGACCTTATGAGTGCAGCTACTGTTACCGCAGTTACACACAGTCTGGAGACTTGTACAGGCATATCAGAAAGGCACATGATCACGGCTTACCAGTCAAACGCAGCAGAGTCGAGTCAGACCCTCCACCATCACCACCCCCTCCTCATCCTCCTCCCCAGACATAGCCATTATTTGTGGCTCAATCTTTTTAACAGGTCCTTCAGAAACTTGTATGAAGTACTGCTGAAGGATTTTGAAAATATCACAAAATCATGAATTGCCACATCTATACTTTTGTGGCTCATGCCTCAAAATGGCAGATGCTTTGAAAGGGAATCTTGTCACATGTGACTGCTGCCATGCCATTTACAAACACAACTAATGTAACTGAAAAAAAAAGTTTTTGTATTTTTTGGTGGCAGTTCAATTAGCTATACATATTGTTGAGATTTGTAATGTTGCACAACCTGGTTTTAAAATTCATTGCTAAAGTATATTGTTTTTATATAAAGACTGGCATTGTAAGTAAATTTGAATTGACTGAGTGGTTCCAGCATACAGGCCTAGTATACTGAAACAGCCTTTTAATAGGTAATCACCATTTGTGGTGGTGTTTTGCAGTTTAAAATGTCATGTTTATGTCTCTTATGGAATATTGTAGCTGTTATACCAAGAAATGAGCATTGAGATCCATTAGAGCAGATAAATGTCAAGGAAGAGTTTTGCGGTGTATGTGTTTTGTGCATTTTTGTGAGTGTGAAAGATGGTAAGACTTTACAATAGGTGCTACGAGTTACAATCAGCTTTCAGTGCTTTTGAGCAGGGTCCATTTATTTGTTGTAAAATGTTTAGAGAACTTAAACACTACCTTTCAAAAGTTTGGGGTCAGTAAGATGTTTTTTAATTAAATTACTATTTTTATTCAGCAAGGACACAATACATTGATTAAAAGTAACAGTAAAGACATTTATAAACAGATTTCTGTCAAATAAATGCTTTCTATTCAAAGAATTCTGAAAAACGTATCATGGTTTCCATAATATTAGAGAGCACAGCTGTTTTCAACATTTATGATAAAAGTTTCTGAGCAAATCAGCATATTAAAGACATTTTAACATGCTGATTTGCTGATATTAGAATGATTTCTGAAGAATCATGTGAAACTGAAGGCTGCAGTAATAATGGCTGCAGAAAATTCAGCTTTGCCATCACAGAAATAATGACATTTTAAAATAGATTCAACTAAACAGTTATTTTACATTTAAATAATAATTCACAATATTTCTGATTTACTGTATTTTTGATCAAATAAATGCAGCCTTAGTAAGCACAAGAGACTTCTTTCGAAAATGTACAAACCCCAAATGTTTGAAAGGTAATGTAGATCAGATCAAAACTTACCAGTTACTGTTAAATAATGGCCAAATATGTCTAAATTAAAAATCTACACAAGGGAAAACAATAAAACAAGTCGTTTAATAGTTAGTAATGTTGCACTGTGATATTCTTCAACACGTTTGGTAAAAATGGTGGTTAATGCCACAACACAGTAAGTTACTTATTCTGTCTTCCAACAAAGATTCATTTTCACATTTGTTTAACTGTAACAATGTACTTGAGAAGCAGATCTCCACAATAAAACAATGTCCATTATCAGTCGTCCACTGGTCCATGCATCTGCATAAAGAGGTATTGATTTAGAAGTTCATTAATACTAAGTGTATTGAGAGAGATGTTTTTTAGAGCAGATTCTAATGTGATTAATAGTCATCAAAAGGTACTCACTGCCTCTGCTAGCTGAGGCCATGCCATCGCCATCACAACTCCATCATCAGATATGGGAGGAGTCTCCAAATTCCAGTATGTGAAATGATGAAACACTGAAGAAACTTTCACTACTCTGTCCTAAAAACAAATAACAGAAAAACAATTTAACAACCAGTGTTCTAAAAAGCATTATCTGTTATTTAGAAATTCATGATTTCAGTGAATTCAAAAGTAAGGCACAGTGCAGATACCTCTTGATCAGATGCAGGCTTCTGGACCTCTTTTAGCACTAGTCCTGTGTATCCTTGTGGGCAATGCAATTCCTGACCCTTCAGCCCCCGACCTCTGAATGACACTGTCGTTTCTGCACAACACAATGTTATGTTTATCGGGTGGAGCGCTTCAACTCGTTTCATTCTCGAGGTGTGTACTTGTATTTGACTAACCGTGTTTGCGTTCCTTCACAGTGGGATTAAAGAACTTGAAGACTTCAGCAGGTCCGTTATGCTCTATTTCACAAGGTAACAAGTGGATCTGTGGATTGTCAGCTTGCTTGAGGGAATCAAGCCGGATAGATGTGACACAACTGTTCGCTGACATCTAATAAAACAAAGTGTGCACATGTGACAATTACTAACATTGTCATTTCATTAATATATTTGACCCTGGATCACAAAACCAGTCATAAGTAGCACAGGTATATTTGTAGCAATAACCAACAATACATTGTATGGGTCAAAATGATCGATTTTTATTTTATGCCAAAAATCATTAGGTTATTAAGTAAAGATTATGTTCCATGAAGATATTTAGCAAATTTCCTACCATAAATATATCAAAACCTAAAATTAGTAATATGCATTGCTTCATTTGGACAACTTTAAAGGCGATTTTCTCTATTTTGATTTTTTTTTGCACCCTCAGATTTCAGATTTTCAAATAGTTGTATCTCAGCTACATATTGTTCTATCCTAACAAACCATACATCAATGGAAAGCTTATTTCAGCTTTCAGGTGATGTATAAATCTCAATTTAAAAAAATGACCCTTATGACTGATTTTGTGGTCCAAGGTCACATATAAGGGAAACCAGGGCTATTGGGACAACTTTCCACTGACATAGTGCCTCGCTATAGGGTTTCCATTACTATTTTGACTATTTTTTAAGTAAAAATTACAAAATGACAATACATTAATTGGCAGTGAAAGATTGATTATCTATTAAAAGATTCATGTATACAATTTTATTATTAATAGATGAGTTGTAAACTAAAGTTGAATTACAGACATGTATTGTATGTATTGGATTTACATGTATTGTACAATATACTCCGAATCGTTTTCCATTTGAAATAACGCTAGACTAATAATGCCGAAAAAGCAGTTTATATCAGTGTGATCAGAACTGAACCTCTGTAAACTTGTAAGTTAAGAGTACGGTAAAGAGTATATATAATTTTCTTATAGATATCTTACCTTGCTTGTTTTCAGTACTGTTTATAGAGTGTCACGTGGGACAGCTGCGTTTACTGTGATTGGACGCTCTGTATTTCTTCGCTACCACGCGGATGCTTTTCGCGGTAAAATCCAGAGCAATCTGCCATCTACCGTTCGCTGATGTCGTCGGATGATGACTGGGAAAAAAAGACAGTATATTTACTTTATTGTTATTATTATTAGTAGTATTATAATTATAATTACCAACTTATATAAAAAATAACAGACGCAAACAGAACTTTACAATTACGTCTGTTATATTTCTTTTATGATTACAGCGCACTACTTCCTATTTTCAGGAGATCTACAAGTGCAACACCAATGATATTCCTACTAGGAACTCGGAACCGACTAGGAACGATATTATTCGAAAGCGACGGTGTCTCGTTCATGTCCATTATTCTCATAAGGTTCAAATTTCGAAGGACTCCCGTATTCGTTTGTTTAGATAATTAATATATTTTGATTATTTTTCTAACGCTTCCTGTGGAAAATGGTTGTAATTCCGTGTTTAAAAGTGCCGCAGCGTCACGCACAAATGTACAGGTAGGATACAAATAGAGTTACAGTTTAACTTTTTATTCCTTTTGCATTTACAATCAAAAATATATCACAGTTATTAAATAAAGCTTTTTTGAGTGTTAATGATTTATAATTATCAACATGAAGTATCTCTTTATGTTAATACTGATATATTCCATGAAATATGTGGGTAAAAATAAGTAAGGAAGTTGCTGTCATGTTAAAACCAGTAAACTTGAATGGTTTTATATGTTTCTGTATTTAGAAACCTACTGGTGTATTACTATGTATAACTGTTTTTCAGAAAATATCTACTGTCACAAGGTGTTCTGGACCGCAAGTACTGTACACAGAAACACTCAGATGGGACTGTAACCCTTCCAGTCATAGCATCTGTTCTGGCACAGCTTGATCTAGTGGCACTAACAAAAGATGTTGCACAGGACAGCTTTTGTGAAATTGTTGATATCCAGGTAAGCATTCACAATTATTAAATATATATGTTTTCACCCAATTCACTGATCATCTGAGTGTCAGTATATCTGCTTATTTTTCTAGGCTCCCCCATTATCAAAGAAGGAAAAAGTTAAATCTTCTCATAAGAGGCTTATAGAGACTGCACAGTCCTTGCTGGTTTCTAAAGGAGAAAAATGGAGTGAAGATCTAGAGAGAGACATTCCTAGCCGATGGCAATGCCATGGAGATCTTGTCCTGTTTAGTGAAGGCTCCTTTTCTCATGCAATATGGAAAGAAATTGGTGAGTGATAATGAATCTCAGACCCTCTGTACATCCTGGCTTGTATATAAAACAATTTGATTAAATATTCTGCATTAATATATTTTTTTCCAGAGTAACAACTCTTAGTAATTAGCTTAAATGTCTTGAATCTATTCTTGAATATATTTATTTGTTTTAGGATCTGAATTCTGGACTGCAGTTGCCCAGACGTTGGGAGTGAAACGTATAGCACAAATTAAAAAAATCTCCCAGGATGGTTATCGTACACCTATAGTGACTATACTTTTAGGAGACAGCAGCTATGTAACACACATTGATAACCACATTAGGTAACCAATAAGATGCTGTGTTATTTGAAAATAAAATCTCAACATATAGAAATAAATATTCAAATAAATGAATCTGTCTGACTAAAATTTAGGTATGAGTTTGATGTCACCAAGTGCATGTTCTCTTCTGGGAATATCACAGAGAAGCTCAGAATAGCGTCCTTTGACTGCAGTGGAGAGACTGTGGTTGACTTATATGCAGGTAAAATCAATGCTGCGTGTACCATTGGAATGGGTTGGAATGGTTTTTAATCACCCAAGATGTATGATCATATTTTGCCCCACTGTCCAGGGATTGGCTACTTCACTCTTCCATATCTGGTACATGCTAAGGCTGCTCATGTGCATGCATGTGAATGGAACCCAGATGCAGTAAAAGCCCTACAGAAAAACCTGCAGGTCAACGGTGTGTCAGACCGCTGCACTGTCCATCAAGGAGACAACAGACAGGTCAGGATAACAGCTTTTACACTGAGATACAAAAGTGCTGATTAACATTATCTTAAGTTCACTTACTAATATTTAAAAAAAAAAAAACATTTTTTGTTGTGGATGAGAATCAGCTGGGTAAGAGAAAATATATAATAATATATAATAATTTTCTCATTATGTGAACATTTCCAAATCAGGGTTTCTCTAGGTCTTTGCTCTTCCATAAATTTAAAGCCTTAAAAAACAAGAGCAAAAATCTTAAATTTGTAAAGTCGTGGCATTAAATGTTGCATATACTGCAAAAATAAATATCTTCCTCAGCATTTTTTACCAGTTCAAACATCTAAACATCCTTAAATCAAGAAACATGTACTTGAGATGCAAAATGAAGACATGAAGTCATGTTTTCTGTGAAACTGAACAAGATTAAAGTGAGGTTATGCTCAAAACATTTGTCAGTGGGGCCAAAAATGTGTTTTCCCTTTGAATACCATGATTTTTCTGACCGCATCTTGCAGGTATTTGTTCTTGATTTAATTATGAACACACTTACGTCATTTTGCTTTTTGCACATCTGGTCAGTTGAATTAATAAACTTTTGGACATCCTTTTTAGCTTCCATTATGTGATCTTGCTGATCGAGTGAATTTGGGCCTCATACCAAGTTCGGAGGAAGGATGGCCAGTGGCATGTCGGCTGCTAAAGAGAGACACTGGTGGAATGCTGCATATTCATCAAAATGTCACAACACCTCTTCGTCATGAACCACTTGAACATTCATCTAGTGATGTTGAAAAAGGCTCTTCTATGGAAGAATCTTCTCTGAGGATCCAGAGAGATATGCAAGCATGGACTGCCTGGGCTTCGGAAACAGCCAGACGCATCTGTACACTTTTGTCAGACAACACTGGAAGCAAATGGAAGACAAATATCAAGCACATAGAGCATGTTAAGACATACGCACCACATATCAGTCATGTAGTTCTGGACTTGGAGTGTAAACCTCTCTGATAAACACATTCAAAGTTGTTTTAATTTTAATCTCTATAATTAGAGTTTTACCCTTTTCCTTTGTGTGTGTGTGTGTGTGTGTGTGTGTGTGTGTGTTTGAGATGCAAAATTATATAGTAGTGTTTTTTTTTAATCTGGCTGTGATGTGCATTATTGTTCACTTATGAACACTGAACACTTAAGTGCTGTATGGTTGTCATGTTCGAAAAGCAGTTAAGATTATTTCATTTTATCTCTAACAACAGATAAAAAGCAACATCAATTATTAAGTGGCCATCAATATTTATTTTATTAACAGGTATATGGAATTTCCCTAATATTAATTAATTGTTGTATTATATACAATACCATTCAGACATTTATTTAAATGTTTTTGTTATTTTATGATTATCAGTGCTGAACTGATTTGATCAAAATACTGCTAAATGTGCTCATTTGGTGCTAAAGAACGTTACTTTTCAATGTTGAAAGCAGTTGTGCTTAATTTTGTTGTGGAAACCATGAAACAATTACTTTCAGGATCCTTTAATAAACAGAAAATTCAAAATACAGCATTTATATAGCACAGGAATCTGTGACATTAGAAATGTATTTATTGTCACTTTTGATTAGTTCCATGCATCCTTGCTGAATAAAGTTATTAATATCTTTAAAAGAAGAAGAAGAAAAACAATTTATTTTTCTATCCTATGGCCATTAAAATTTATAATTACATCACCTCCACCCAGAACTAGATAACTACTCTTATTTTTCCCTTCATGATTTTTTTAAAATCCAAAAGAGATTTGTTTATATACAAAAGGTTTCTTTGTCATTACTCCAGCGCTTAAAAGGTTCCAGTGCATATTTCACAACATAAACTTTACGCATTATTTATACAATTTTCTTTTTTTTTTTCTTTTTTTTTTTTTTGCTGTTCTCTAAGCTTCACATCAATTTAAATCTTAAAACACAGGACTAAAAGCAATATGTGCTTCTTGTCCACTGACCTCCTCCTCCTTTTAAGGAGGAAACTCTGACGTCTGCGCGCGTCGTGGACGCGCACCTGTTGCACGGTGATCCAGCACTGACTGAAAACTTTGCGTTTGTTCCTGTTCGACGTTTATTTGGCAAAGCTGGAAGTCGTTGAGCTCGCGGGGAGAAAACACTGTGGGAAAATCCTGCGCTACTGGTAAGAACACATTTAAAGCACATCTGAAGAGATTTTGTTAAGATGTTAGGCATCTATTTTATATACAACAAACTGTACTAACACTGTTTAGATTTTGCTTTAGAGTAAAATGCTTCCCTAAGAGACACAACGAGTCGAGAGAGTGTCTCAGTTGTCATTGTGCCTCGATGTATTCACTCTTCTTTTAAGATCTTGAAGTGTGCTAGATGCAATGGTTTGAAGTTTTATTTTCCTATACGTTAACTGTTACTTTTCTATTTAATATTGGACACT
Source organism: Tor tambroides (assembly GCA_021397915.2). NCBI lineage: Eukaryota > Metazoa > Chordata > Actinopteri > Cypriniformes > Cyprinidae > Tor > Tor tambroides. The sequence goes on along the minus strand of JAFVLL020013558.1, from coordinate 64,280 downwards.
TTTGTGTAATGTTGGATAATTTAATTAAGTGAATTTGACGTTGTTGTCCATGTGTTAGAGCAGGACAGGTCCTTCAGATCTGTATCAGTATAGCTGGAGGAAGGTCCACGCTCACTTTAATCCTTTCTATTTTCCTGAAACATTCAAAGAATGAGGAACAAGTTTGTTAAGAAGGTCTATTTGTTTTGGATATTGACCAAACCAGTCTTAATTGAAGGTTATTGAATTTTTTTTTTCTTTTCTCACACATTTTCCACCAGTTGAGCTCAAAGGGCTTTCACAAGGCTCATGGGTGCTACCAAGTAATAATCATCATAAATGCCTCATTAAAAAAAGGGGGGGAAAAAAGTAGGTTTGCTGAAGCCCTCCACCCTTGGTTTTGTGTCCATAAAGGGCGGCAACTCCTGTGATACGCTGACTGCATGTTGTTTTCCTCTTTTCCTGGTGACATTCCAGTGCTCAGCCCCTTTTCCCAGACTCTGTTGGCCTTTAGTTATTTATTCTCAAACAACATAAATTTTATTGATTTGCTGTCCATAATTTTACCAGTGACAAATCAAAATAAGGCTCTCATGCTCTCTGGTCAGAATATTATTTTTGTTCTTTTCAGTCAGAACATGATGAGAAGCTGTTTCATTTATAAGTACCTATATATATATATATATATATATATATAATTTTTTTTTTTTTTTTTTTTTTTTTTTTTTTGCAAAATACGTACATTTGCTTGGCTTGATTTATTAAATGATTTACTAATGCTAATATGCTTATACTTGATTTATGTGGTAGATGCTGGGATGTGAATATCTCTACTTCCCTGCTACGATATTGGCATTGTGAGCCATTGGTAACCAACTAATTTGCATGTGGAGCTGCATGTCACAGGGTGTCCTTGTGTTTGTCTAATTACTCAGCTCCTGCAGGGAGGTGTTGAAGAGCTTCTGACATACTGACACTGACAGACACTGCATGGAAGAACTGTGAAAGGTCACTCCCTTTATTTGTCAATTCTGCCCTGTCTCCAGGTCTCTGCCCTTTTTACAAACAGCAGGACTTCCTTTATTTGTGTATATATATTCTCTCTCATTATATATATTGGACTCGTCTCTGAAAAGCAAATGACATATTCTTGGTTGCGTGCTTGTATAATCATTATTATCAGTATTGGCAGCACTGGTATGTTACTTGGTAAGCGGTTGTATGTGGTTCTACGAGTTTCTATAATTCGCATTTGTGTTGACATTTAATATCTTGTTGACTTAATGCATCCAGAGCCATTTGTTTGTTTTTTATTCCATAGAAGCAGGGCTTGACTGCCGAGGATGGTGCAGAACATGGAGATCAACGTGTCCTTCCTGACTGAGTCTGAGCAAGAATTCATACTAGAAGTCCTTCGGCGAGATGAAGAGCTGAGGCGCTTGGAGGAGCTCCGTGTGAAGTGAGTGTCACGTTTGCATCATTGAAAATAAGTCTTATTCTAGAAATGCAGAATTAAATAAAATTATTCATATGCAATTTATGATTTTAAAATGGCAATAACTAATTTCTCTGGTCTCAAAATATCCATAGTGACTAATTAGTTTAAATAATTAATAAAAATCCATTAATTAAATTTAGCTTAATTTATGCAAACTTGTTTAAGTGTACATTAAATATCACATTACACTCTTTTTTTTTTTTTTTTTTTTTTTTTTAAATGCAGTACTGTTCAAAAGTTTGGGGAAAAAAAAATCTTACTGACCCCATACTTTTTAATTTGAAGAATGTAGTTTATTTAATGTTTATGTTTGTTTAATGCCTGTTTCTACAAAATGAAATCATACAAATCAGGGCTTAAGGCCTGTTCACACCACAAACTATAAACTATGAAGATAGCTATAAGGATCACGATATTAGCATCCACACCAACAGACGGTAACATTCAGTTTATTGTAAGCACACACTGCAGTTTTATCATTTGCTGCTTTAAATGCTTGAGCTCTTTAAAGTCTGATGTATTCTGATTGGCCGTCAATGTTTTTAATGTTCACCAGCTGGAAAAAAAAAAAATGTTATAAAAGTGTTTCTTCTGTGTCATTATCGTTATAGCTGTGGTGTGGACTTGCCTATTGCCACAAAATTAGAATGATTATTAAAACTTTAAAGTTATTGTCCTTTGTGTGAACAGGCCTTTAGACTCTATTTTGTACCCTGGAAAGGATTAGGCAAAAAATTCAGGGGAATAAATGCAAATTTTTGTATTCTTAGGAAGCTAAAAGCTGAGTTGCTGGATATCAGAAGAAAGGGTGCGAAACGTGGCAGTGGGAACTACGGCGAGCGCAGCTGTGGCCGCTGTCAAGAGCCTATGGGCCTTCTGACACGCAACGGTAGCCAGTGCAGAGTATGCAAACATCATGTTTGCAAAAAATGTCAATCTGCTCGACCCAACGGATCTTGGATGTGCACAGTGTGTGCCAAAGAGATGTGAGTGTGTCCCCCGTGCCTCCCAGTATCCCTCTCTTTGGCCTCAGTCCACTTAGAAACCCTATCATTAAGGGGCACTTTAGACTGGAAAATGAGGCCCTTGCTTAATGGAAAAGGTTAATGTTCGACAGAAACTCAACTTCAGGGTTTTTTCTCTTTTCTTTCAGAGATCTGAAGATGAGCACCGGAGACTGGTTCTTTGACGATAGGGTTAACCGCTACTCTACAGCTCCTGGACACGACTTAGTCCGAGTTTCCCTCAGGAAAAGGCCTCTGAGTGAGTGCAGGAAACAGATGCCAGACAGCCAGATAAAGACTAGAACTTCTTGTTTTCATAAAGGGTGGAAAGTAGATTTTCTTTGTGCGTGTTCACCAAGAGGAGAGGACATAGGAATAGTTCTCCTGTTTACTGTAGAATAAAATGGCTGGCAGTGTTTTACGATTAATCATTATACAAAATTCACTTTCCCATTTTAAAAAAATTACAACTCTCTGTTCTAGGTAAAAAGCATGAGACAGCTGGGGAAATGCTGTTAAACAGAGCCGAGTTGAATTCCAGCCAAACTGTACCTGTGCCCAAGCCAAGACTGAAGGACATCGCACTAGCAAATAAGAGGTGTGTCATCATCAGCACTTATTATGTGGTCTCATGGTTCTACTGAGCAAATAATGTAATGTTCTTTATCATTTAAATATTTACTATTTCATTTAAAATTTACTTTTTTCCAATCATCTTTAATAAATGTGTTATCACTTTATTCTATTAAATATCACACAGCCAAGTTAAAGTTATAGTTCACCCAAAAATACAAAATCTGTCAAAATGTATTAATCCTTGTATCATTGTAAACTGTATGCTGTTATTTTTTTTTTTTCTGCAAACCACACATACACACACAAATATATATGTTTTAGAGATAATTCACATAGATCTTTTCTGTACAACAACAGTCCCCACAAGCTGTCACCATAAGCTGACTTAATGGCATTTGGTTACGAGACATGCAAAAGCGAATACATTTGATGATAACGTCCAGCCTGTTTGTTTGAGATCTTATCATTGTTGTGTTCCACAGAAAAAAAACAAAAAAAACATGTAGGTTTGTCATGATGTTAGGATGTGTAGTAAAAGTATATTTTTATTCTGTGTACTATTCCTCCAGCTATATGCAGTGGCAGTATGGTTGAGGTGTTTTAATATTTAACAGGATGACATCTTTGTCCAGCACTCTTCATCCTGTCTCATTCTTTCAGCTCACCTCTTGAGGCTTGTGAGGGACTTGATGTGCGAGAGCAACAACGTAGTGACACAGAATCAATAGAAAAAGCCAGTCTGGGCAGCAGCAGTGCCGAGACCGAATTGTCCCACAGTACCCCCCTAGTGCAAAGGTAAGATCTGATTCTGAGATGCAGAAATCCATGGCTAAAGATGTAGTAGTGTGATGCAAACCTCTGATTTGCACCTAGAAAAGAGGAACCGACAGACAAGACTAGTTCAGCAGACCCTGCTGTGTCCAGCCTGATGCTCCCCGCTAACAGTGACAGCCCATCAACCACTGAGACAGTAAGTGTTTATTCATAGCTCACCCTGTTTAGCCATGTATTGTTTCTGTCCTAGTTCTGTTTATGTGTCACCTATTGAATTTCCATCATCCCTCCAAATTAAGGCCTCGTTAATTCATCAAATGAATGCCAAGTCTGACTCCTTGCGTGACGTGGATGGGCTTTTCAAGAAAAGTGTCAGAAGAGTGCACAAACTATCAAGTATGAGTATACACAAGTATGAGTCTGGGATCAGCAAGTTTCAGCAATTAAAAAAAAAAAAAAAAGAATTTAATACTTTTATTCAGCAAAGAAGCATTAAATTTATCTAAACTGACAATGAAGTCATTTAAAGCCAAAAAATTGTATTTCAAATAAATGCTGTTCTTTCTATTTATTAAATCATTCTGAGAAAATTTATCATGGTTTTCCACAAAAATGTTAAGTAGCACAACAGTTTTCAAAATTGATAATAATAATACATCTTTTCTGAGCACCAAATCAGCATATTATAATGATTTCTGAAGGATCATGTGACACTGAAGATTGGAGTAATGGCTGCTGAAAATTCAGCTTTGCCATCGCAGGAATAAATTTAATTTTAATATGTATTCAAATAGAAAATGGTTATTCTGATTTGTAATAATATTTCACAATATTACTATTTTTACTGTGTTTTATTAAAATTTATGCAGTCTTGGTGAGCATAAGAAACTTGTTCCCAAACTTTTGAATACTAGTATTTATTTATTATTTTTATTTATTTATTTTACTCTGGGTTTTAAATATGCAAACACTTTTTTCATAGATATTAAACCAGCCTCCACACTTGATTTGCGTGAAGATGGAACAGAAAGTGCTACACCCTCTATGGGAGACAGAAGCCAGTCAGTTCCTGGCCTTAATGCTGTGAGTTCATTTCTAACAAATTCAAACCATTTTAAACAAGTTTGCACTGTATTATTTACATCTGCAATCTAAAGTAACCTGAATGTCTGACTTGTTTCATTAGGATGATGAGGAGGAGGAGGAAGATATTGATAACTTGGTGAATATACACAGGCAGAAATTCGGTGATAGCTCAGGAAGTTTGGGAGGCTCGAGGGTAACCCACTTTAATATTATTAATTAAAATAATATTAAATAATCATTAAAATGAAGTAATTGACTTGTTTAATTTTAAATATATTATTACTAATAATACAATAACAGTATATTTATTTTTAGTTTAATTTATTCACAAACTAAAAAATAAAATATTAGACACTTGATTTTTTTTTTTTTTCCCCACAGGCCACTCTTGGTAGTACGATGAGTGTGTACAGTGAAGCAGGAGACTATGACCGTGTGGAAGTGAGTGGAGAGATTTTCTTCTCTCTCAGCTACGACGAGCCTAGCCAGTGCCTGTCTATTGTGGTCCATGAGTGTAAAGGCCTGGCTTATGCTGATGCAGCAAAAAAGAAGTGCAGCCCGTAAGTAGGCCTCCACACAGCATATACTAAGTGATTTCCATGTGATTTCCTGAGAGGGTCTCAGTTCTTTACTGTCTTCCAAGAATAATAATTTTCCACCCGTGAATCATACCACTGGGTTTCCCCGTTACAGAGAGAAAATCACTGCTAAACTCCCCCGATTGGTTGATTTCTTTCTACAGATACGTCAAGGCTTACCTCCTCCCAGACAAAAGCAAGAAGAAAACCTCAATCAAACATAACAACATTAACCCCAGTTTTAAGGAAACACTGAAGGTATAGTTTCAATTCCTTTTCAATAAATTGATTCCCAGCAAAACCAAACCCCCTCAAAATAACTAATTTCTCATGGTTTGGAACAACAAATACTATCAGAAACTGATACCAGTGGGTAATAATAGAAACACTTAAGTCTATATGCTGTGCTTTAATGGCAGGTAATTAAAACATTGCACACTAACATCAGGTTTCGAATGGGCTTGGTATTGACAGAGAAGATAAGTACACTGTTATCACCGAGTCACAGTCAGACAAATATTAGTTCATATGCTTGCCCCATTTTAATCTAGAGCAAACAACATGCGCAGTTCACACAAACAGACTAAACAAACTGGCCAAAGCTCCTACATGGTAACCTCTCACTTTAATTTACTTTATAGTGACAACCTGTCTTGTGCTTGTTTGTTTTAGTATTCCATCAGCCGCACCCAGCTCATGACTCGAACACTGCAACTCTCAGTTTGGCACTACGACCGTTTTGGCCACAATGCCTTTCTGGGTGAGGTGGAGGTACCAGTGGATACCCATGATATTGACTCTGCACATCAAAAGTGTATGGCTCTTAGAGGAAAGGTATATGTTTGGTTTGATGCTACGGCAATTGTACAGTCACTGTACTCAAGTTGTTGTTTTGTTTAGTGTGACGGTTACATTTTTTTCCTGTTTATCTTCATAGGCAGCTGCCCAGCCAGCATCTCCATTTGATCAGTACAAAGGAGAGCTGGTGATTTCACTTAAGTATGTCACCACCAATAAGACACATGCAGAGGACTCTAATGGAAAAGGTGAAGGAAAACACAGTTGACATATCTGTAAAATGTCTTTAACTAGTGTTTCATTGTAAAATATGCATCAATTCTCTACTGAAGGAAAAAAGACCAAACCCACAGATGGTGCTGAGCTGCATGTGTTGATCAAAGAGGCCAAAAATCTGACAGCCATGAAAGCTGGAGGCACATGCGATTCCTTTGTGAAAGGGTTTGCAAACATCTGTTTCATTGCATCTGTTTAGTTTTAAAAGGCCCTTGCTTGTTTATTTCTACTAATAACACTGTCCTTCAGGTATCTGCTGCCATCAAAGAACAAGTCTTCCTCAAAGAAGAAGACTCCAGTAGTGAAGAAGACAAAGAGTCCAAACTACAACCACACATTTGTGTACACCGACCTGAGTCTGGAGCAGCTGAAGGATGTATGTGTGGAGCTCACCGTCTGGGACAGAGAAACCCTGCATAGTAACGACTTCCTGGGAGGAGTTCGCCTCAGCTTGGGAGGAGGTAAGAGCATATTGATTTGAGCTGAAAACAATTCAGAAGCCTTAAACATTGATTTAATTGCTGGATTCACCAACTGCAGATACCAAATTCAGAAGAAGCGTCACACCATTCAGGTGTTTTCCTTTCCCCAGTCAAGCTTTATTTTTATGATTCATGATAATAAAACATGAACTGATAATGTATACCATACAAGTCTCAGCAAGATCTCTATAATCTAACTTATATTCACTTATTTGTTCAAAAGTAAAGTAAAAATGTGAAATGATTATGCAATTTAAAATAAATGCTTTTCTATTTTAATATATTCTAACATTTTTAAATATTTCTGATGGCAGAGCTTGATTTTCAGCAGCCATCCCAGTATTCAGTGTCTCATGATCCTTCAGAAATCATGAGCTAATATGCTAATGTGGTGCTCAAGAAACATGTATTATTATTGTTAATGTTGAAAACAATTGTGCTGCTTAATATTTCTGTGGAAACCATGATACATTTTGCATAAAAATAAAGATCCAAAGAACAGCATTTGAAATTGAAATCATCTGGAACATTATAAATGTCTAAACTGATGTTTTCACAGTGACTATCAAGGAGGGAAAGGAAGAGTGGGTGGCAGACTCCACAGGGGAGGAGATCTTGCTGTGGAGGAAGATGATGCAGTACCCCGACTCTTGGGCAGAGGGCACTCTTCCACTGCGCTCATCCATGGGAAAGGACAAGTAAGGACATGGCGCAATACCCTCCCCAAAGCCATTATCCGGACAGGGGGTTACACATTCCACAACTTTTGTGTGTTGCTGTTACAGCTGTGCAATATGAGAACATTAATGCATCACAGTAATATTTTAAAGACTTTTTAGGTTAATGCATATGACCGTGCATAAAATGCTTTTAAATTTTTAAACATTTAAGGCAGTTCACAAATAATGATGTGGAAATGTGCAGTGTGTATATGTTAATTATATTTATTTTCTATAAATGTTGCAGCTGAATGGATGTTTTGAAATACAACATCATTTGATAGCTGTTCTTAAAAATGGAGACAGTAAATATTTTAATTTGAATAACACTTTGGTTTTAAACGTGCACTTGATAAATGACCTAAACAGATTTACGTGTGTAAACACAATGTATTTTAACGTTATAATGCTGATTTACTCCATTGTGAGCAACTTCTTTTTAGGAGCTACATGAAAATACCAGCATTTAATAAATATTAAATATTTTTAAGAATCCACATTGTGTGCTGTGCACTCGATTATAGATAGTTTCTTCAGAATATGTGAATATCTTGTGCATCCTCACATGGTACTTTTCCACTTGCAGATTAAAACCTGTTCCAGTCTAAATCACATTTCCAGCTGTGATTTTCTGTGAATAAATATCTGCAATATGTAGTTTCAAATGACTGACTGACTAGGAAACCGGCTCTTGAGGTGCCTGTCGCTATGAAGAAATCTCCCACCCACAACATCAAATCTGGAGTTGATCAGACCGAGGTCAGTCACAGAAGTCCCTGTTCATCTCCAGTCTCTCTAGCTCCTCCTCTGTGAGGAGATACTCGTCTACATATGAGTAGAGCTCATCAGAGGTGGTGGGGTTAACAAAGCGCTCCCGATCCACACCATACTCATCCAGGAGCACCATGGTGAAATATGCTGTAGATATATACAGTGCCTGTCTGTTACATACAAACAAAAAACACATGAAAACCACATTTAGATTGGAAACACACATGCACAGTGGAGATAATCAGCCAAACATTTTCTTTCAGCATAGAGTCACTGTTGTTGCAAAACCTCATGAAAGTGTTTTGTCCAAAATTGTCATGTGGCTTTTATCAAAATATGGCCTGGTCTTGAATAGAAAATAGACTGGTCAGTGTGTCTCTGCTGGAACTTAAAGTCAGCATTAAATCCAGTTTAATCCCATGTTACTTGATATACAATGAGAAAGCTTAGAATGGGATTTGATTTTATCAACTGGGAACCTGCAGGACATTAAAAAAGTAAATATAGTTAACATTATGTTGATTTTGTGTATTTGTTTGTAATATTGCAGTCATCTGCCAGTGTGACTTCCATGTAAGTCTGTAAATACAATAATTAAGTATACAGTATTTAACATGTAAACACTACAGTAGATACTTAGTAAGTTACCTAAGACCCTCTATGACTTCAGGATCTAGCCGTTGTTCTTTGATGCGGCCCACTGCACGAGGTGAAGTTCCTAACAGCTCGATCACTGTCACATGTCGCAGATCCAGACCACACTCAGCTTTCTGTGTCAGAACATTCCCACAAACATATAGTTATGCACTGTAATGAGATGGTTACTCTCCTTATTTAAGATTATTTTTGCATTAGTCAAATAAGTACAATATTTATACTACCTGCAGCATAATATTCTGAAGCCTGTACTTCTGGTTACCGTTTTCTGGAGTAGACACAACAAGAAGCCTTCTCTTTTCATAAAATTGGTCAAGCAGAGCACCAGCAGACCTGACGTCTGTTTTAATGGCCATTACTAAAAGAAAACGCAAATGTTTCACACAAAAATGTGAAAGTATTTGAATTTGTTACAGTTCAAAATAAACATAATCTCAACCACATACTCACATATACACTGAGAGGCTTCATCAGACCAGCTGCGGTTGAGCTGACAAACGCGTGTTGCAAAACCTGTCCTTTCGAAGCCAGGATCACAATGATATTCACATACAGCCCCATAATTATTGCCATCAGATGAACATGTCAGATAGCCATGCATAGGCGGATTTAGCTTTGGGCATCGTCTCACTGAGGGAAAGAACATTTCGGTTTAAGTCATATATACCACTGTATAGTACAGTGGTGGGGAACGTTGATACTGGAGGGCCACTCTCCTGCAGAGTTTAGCTCCAACCCTGAAAAACCCTGGAAAAAAAAAACCTAACTGCATCCTGAAGACCTTGATTAGCTGGTTCAGGTGTGTTTGATTAGGGTTGGAGCTAAATCTGCAGGGACACCGGCCCTCCAGGATCAACGTTCCCCACCCCTGGTATAGTACAACTGACTGGATCTAGAGAAGGAAGTTAAAACCTTAAGTCACATATTAATAATGTTAGTTACAGTTAAAGGCATGGTTCCCCAAAAAATTTTAATTCTGTAATCATTTACTCATGGCTTTACTACTACTGTTGAATGAAAAAGATATTTTGAAAAATGTCTCAGTGCTTTTGGTCTATGTAATAAAAGTCAGTGGGGTCCAATATTTATGTTCCACAAAAATCTGAAATGACATAAAGGTGAGTAAATGATGACACCGTTTTCAGTTTTGAGTGAACATTCTCTTTAAAACTTCGAAGCAGAAGCAAATCAAAACTGTATACTGGCTTCACCTTCAACATGCACTGTAAACTTGCATGTGGCTGTGTTGCGAGCCTGGTCAGAGACTTTATATCGAATTATATGTATTCCTTCAGGAAAGTCAGATCCAGACTCCAATCCATTTCGCAAGACCCTGGTAAAGGATGACAAAAATGCAGTTTACAGGTTGCCTCTTTGACACAGAGGAAGTTGGATGGCTTTCATAAAATGTGATGCACATACTGAAGTGCTCTGTCAGCGGTATCTTTAGCAACAGGACGCTCCCATGAAACCATGGCAGTTAGTTTTCCTGGTTCTGCTACCTTCACTCTGGACAAAGGACATTTCAGTTTGGGGGGGTCATGATCTGAAACAATGCAAATTTTATTCAATGTTACAATGTCTTCTCTCTGATTTAATAAATAATGGCATCTGCAATCTATCATATATTAGACTAGATTTGCAAATGTACCTGCACACGTCGGTTCTGTGCCACTCCATGTTCCTCCTTCTTGGCACATCCGGTAGCGATCTCCCTCAATCTGGTAGCCTTCATAGCAGGTGTAGTCACACCTGGAGTCTACCACAAAACCACGGGAGCAACTGTACATACCGTAGTCAATCAGAGGCAGAACATGGCAGCGTATCTCTAAGATTCAGACATAATATAAACACACGGTTCAAGTACTCTGCAGCAGCTGTCAAATACATGTTTGTTACTGAAACAAAGAGTTAGTTTTGTGACAATTATTATGACACCTTTTAAGTGTACTTACTCCGACAAACAGCGGATCCAGACCAGCGGCGGTTGGGCATGCACTGCACAGATGATTGCCCCAGACGTTTATATCCTCGAACACAGGAGAGCAAACAGCGAGTTCCAAGCGAGCCCCGGTGGTGCCCGCCTCGAGGAGAAGAACAGGACACTTCCCCATTGGACAGCTTCAGTACATGGCACCACTGTGGATCTGATGGCAAAAATGGTTTTAAAGTAACTGTAGCATTTCACATTTAGTCATATTGTATGTGCACATATTTACGTTTGTAGTCCAACTGAGGGGTGTAGTAAGTCTCGTCCTCATGAACTTCATTGGTGTCATGGTAAGAAGACGCTGAGCCTAAGAGCAAACATATAATAAAAGCTGAAGTTTTGATATCAGAAAAAAAGTCTTCTAAAAATAATTTTCCCAATAACTGAGTCAAAATATTGGCCAGCACATCATAGCAGCAAATCAGCTGCATCATTAGTATCCTGCAGCCTCAGCAGTAGAGAAAAAGATCCCCAACCACCCCTGTTTTTGTTTCCAAGCAGCACAACCACCATCATCATTCTTTCCACTCACACACGTTTTTCCGGTTTTACATACATAAAACTCTTTAAAACTCTTTGTTTAGAACCATGAGCTTTCCCTAAAATATAAGGATAATTTCAGGAATAATATTCAGAGAAGATCCCTAAAGTGAGCTTAAAAAAGTTCAATACTGTACAGGATGTCAGCTGAAATCTAGGACAGAATTGTTTGAACCAATGCCAAAATCACATTTGCCAAAAGGTGACGCTCTTTGCACACAGAAAACTGAAGATCCAGCCAAGTCAGGGTTTCCAAGTCCATGTTTACTGGATAAGGATCTTTGAAAATAATTGTGTAGAGACTGTCTCACCAGGAGGAGATTCTATGAAAGAAATATATTGGAGTGGCTCAGTGTTATTTTAGTACTTTTCCATGCATGAAAAAAGTTTAACATTTCACTAATTTTCTAAGCTGAAATTCACCTAATACTGGCAGCTGGTCACCTGTCTAGGGTTTTTCCTTCATCTGTAGTCATGCTGGGATAGAATCCAGTGACTGTACACAGAACAAGCAGCTACAGACAAATGGATGGATTCTTATTGAGTCATATATTCTTACAACTCTCCATTTCCTTCTAAGTAAAAGATTGAGGCATGTCTAAGCACAAGAATATCTGAATCTAAGCCAATGATATGGAAAGAGGATAACAGTATGCAAAGATGTTGCCAGGCCTAGAGGGATCTCATTTTAAATATCCGGCCAATTTACAAACCGTTTGTCCTATGTAGGGTCGGGGAATGCTGGAGCTTATCCCACAGTCTTGGGCTTTAGGCGAGGAAACACCATGGACAGATGTGCAGACTTTTTAAATACATTTATTTAAATATATAAATGCAGAATTTATAGCGATAGAGACTGACTGCAGCTGTCTACAGAGTTGTAACATACCAAGACTGTGACTCAACATTTGTCAATACCCACACTGCTGTACACTACCTGGAAAACATTATGTAGCTCTCCTCAAGGGAAAACTGTTCTGATTTGTGTGAGGAAAATGTTGTTCTCATTTTCACAAACTATTTGGAACTGTGCAGCAACCCAACCCACTCACAAAATATGTAAATTCCCATGAGCAGTCAATCAGCTCACTTGCATAGCTTACACAGTACATGACAAGATATTTCTTGCTTGTTTGTTTGTTTGGCCTTCGACCCAAACATGACACAGGTAAAGTTGTTCCTACAGAAGGTCAAATTAGGGCTCTGTCACAAATGGTGAGCTCACACTCAGTCATTTACTGGGTCACTGGATTATAATTACAACTGTTTAGACGGTATGGACATCAGTCATCAAACAGTGAACATGTTAATAATATGTCTTTAGATACATTAAACGATTAATGGATGAAACATAGTATGTTTATATCTATGAAACTACTCCTTTGGCCAAATGTGCGTGACTAATTCCCCTGGAGTCTGAATCATTCATTTGTGAATCAGAATCTTCCAAGACAAAAGTGCGCGACTGAATGACTGGGGTTTTGAGAATCAATAGCTGGAGGGAAAAGGAGCACGACTAAAACGCAAAATGAAAGAACATGTTTAAAAGTTTAGTCTGTCACTGTAGCCTGCATACTATTATTTATATTCAATACATTCCTAAAAGCTAAAATCAAATCTCCATTTCTCCACTAAGACCTGATAGTCCGTAACTTCAGTCCAAGGGGAAACACAGCTGAACGGTTGAGAAAGCTTATGTACTCTGCTTTACAAAAAGTAACTTTACACCGTTTAAACCAGAGAAGATTACAGTTTCATAAAGAAAGAGAATATAAAGATCTCTTACCCTCGGTGTAATTACCCAGAGACTGACAAATGATGCACAACTCAACAAAAAGAACAATAAATTTGATCATTGCATTAGGTGTCAGGCGGAAATATGGCTATAAATGTTAAAAGCAGATTTTTTTTTTACTTAAAATATATTCTGCTATTTCCAAAGTAATCGTTGGATAAATTCTTGACAGGGTTTAGTCCCAAGCAGTGAATCCCACGCAGCCTTCCAACGACTGGCGTCTCAGCACAAATTTCTTCCACTAGTCGGACTTGCAACTCTTCTGTGTAATAAGTGCTTGGACGGATGGTGGCACTGCTGTTCCATTATCTTGAAACTATGGCCAAAAAGAAGGTCTATAAAAATAATTTTCATTTTATTTCTTTTTTCTACGCTGTATTTACAAAAACAAAAGGAATTAGAAAATACTGAATAATTAAAGAACAAAGGAAGAGTTCAGATGCAAAAGCCTCTAAGTGCAGTCTGAAATTTTCTTCCAAAATGAGCATTTTTCTCAGGCTCCTATGTTTGTGTTCAGTTATTTGGCGATGAAAAGAACCTATTCATTGCCATTAAAGTGAAATGAACCTACACATAGGAGCCTGATTTTTTTTTAAAAAAAGCTTATTTTAGAAGAACATTTAAAATGGCACGTACAGAGGCTTTTGCCTGAACTCTTCATTTGTTCTTTAATTATTCAATATTTTCTAATTCCTTTTGCCTGAACTCTTCAAATATACCTCAGGGTTGGTAAGACAAAGAAATGTATTTAGATTTATAGGATAAAGTTTAATGAATTGAATACATTTTGAAACATTTCAGATATCTTCATTGCAGTCTTTAATCTGGCAGTACGCATTTGATAAATCCAGTACAGTAGCGGCATTCCTTAATGAATCAGTGTTTTAAACGAATGTGTTTTTTTTCTTCTCCATTTTGTAGCATAAATAATGTGAAATGTGTGAATGTGAAAAGCGCACACATACAAAGTGCATTTCGAATAAACCCCAGTGGAATAAACAAAGGGGCGGAGTTACCTGGCTTGCACTGCAGAAAACGTCTTACAAATGTGAGTTCAGTACTTAAAATAAAATTTTGAAATGTGTCACTGTTTTAAAGGATAATGTTATATATTATGCGTTTTAAGTAAAATTCTTCTGTTAAGCGTTAGTGTTCCAATTGGCACTGCACACTTGCATATTTGTACTAGTGTAGAGCAGTGGTTCCCCACCACGATCCTGGAGGCCCCCCAACACTGCATGTTTTCCATGTCTCCTTAATCAAACACACCTGATTCAGATCATCAGCTCATTAGTAGAGACTCCAATACCTGGGTGTGTCAGACAAAGGGGAGATGAAAAATGTGCAGTGTTGAGGGCCTCCAGGAACGTGGTTGGGGAACCACTGGTGTAGAGGGAGTGTTTAGTGCGTCAATGATCGCCGCCTACTGGCGTAACTCTGTAGAAATCGGTCTAATTCAAGGACTGTCTGGAGATAACTGCTGCACAAGGTATTAAAGACAAGGTATTACAATTTACCATTCGCAATTGCAAGATGATGACGGTTCATTTTGTTTTGTGAGGTGTGAACACAATGTTGTTATTAACACTTCTTGTTGCGGTTCCTCCCAGGAATTATTTCACAACGTTGCATTTTTGTTGCAGGCTGTACAATGTGACAAGTGAACATCTTTCAATGTACTCATCCCATTTTATAGGGACACTGAAATAATTAGCTGAACTTTATTCACTTTTGCTTTGGTGTTTAGATTAACATTGTATTTTTGTTTATAATGTGCTGTTTATTAAATTGGTCCTGTACTCCCGCAAACGCCCTAGGCCTCTAACGTAACCAGAAGATGACTTAAATATTGTTTGAAAAATGAAAGCTGGAACAGCTAATCCGTTTCTATAACTGTATTGGCATTTTATAAGGCATTACGTTATTCATCCTCCGATTATCTAAATATGTCTCTGTGTCTTTAATAGACGAATTACTCCCGATCCGCCTCTTCCATTTAAGGGCACATTTACTTTTCTCGGCCGAGAATAAGTCTTCCTGGTTTCATGATATAGTAGTCTGCCTTCCCCTTTAAATGGATTTTGGACCAATGCAAAAGTTGTGGTCATCGGATCAAAATAACTAACACGATTTGTCGAGGAAGAATCAGTTAGGACGGAATCATTGTAATTTCGCCGCGTTTCAGCGCATCAGGTAAGCGAACTCTCCATGTTTAATCCGCCCTCCTTTGCTTTTCTTAAGGAACTGGAAATGACAAGCCTCGAGTCTGTAGTTGGTTAAAACACAGCTGTGTTGGAGCTACATAAGCATAAAGCATGAGCCTACAGACATATTAGCAGGATATTAGGTATGTGGCATACTTCATCGAGACATTTTTTTTAAGGCAGCGATGAAACTGAAGATCTAACATGCAAAGATTACAAGTTTGTCTTGTAAAACTGCAAATGCTTGAGCTGCGATATTGTAGACTGAATCAACCTGACGCGCACAGCCGCGTTACTACGCTATAATTACAATCCTCATCCACATTTTCAACATATCGAAAACATATTGTGACATTTCAGAGTATGTAGGATCGGTATGCTATAGTATGCAGCCAGGTATGCTAGGTTGTATTATGGTGTGTCATGGATATGGCGAAGAAATACATGGCATGTCTCCATCTTAGACCGCAGAACCAC
Source organism: Tor tambroides (assembly GCA_021397915.2). NCBI lineage: Eukaryota > Metazoa > Chordata > Actinopteri > Cypriniformes > Cyprinidae > Tor > Tor tambroides. The sequence goes on along the minus strand of JAFVLL020013558.1, from coordinate 48,076 downwards.
TTGACTGGTTAGTTTCGGTTATCTTTTACGTTACGTGATTTACTTATGTGTTGGGAATTTATGGCACGTTACACTGTTACAGTGCACTCTGGCGTTCTTTGAATTTTAAGACATCAAAGCCACACATTCATTTTGTTTATTATGTTTTGACGCCTTATAGATACTTGCTACACTATTCAGTTATTATTATTATTATTATTTTATATTTGTATCCTCTCTTATAAACGAGAATTAGTTCCCAATTTAGAGGTCTTGACATTCTGATCTTAGATCTGAAATGATCTAATAATTAAAATCATACTACAGTGTCATATTTTAGTAAACATTAAAAAATAATTGTATATTAAAATTAGTATTAATTGGTGCTGTCAAACGATTAATAGCATCCAAAATAAACGTTTTTGTTTACATAATATGACTGTATATTTATCATGTAGCCTATATATAAAAACAAACACATACATGTATATTTAAGAAAAATATGTATTAAATATTTATTTATATATAATATTATATAAATATACATGTAAATATTTTCAATGTATATACTGTTTGTGTGTGATATATATATATATATATATATATATATATATATATATATATGTATGTGTATGTAAACAAAAAACGTTTATTTTGGATGCGATTAATCGCGATTAATCGTTTGACAGCATTAGTATTAATGATCAAAAACTGTTTATAATTATTAACATAATTAGTCCCACATATTGTGTTCTACATTTTCTTCCAAGAAAAGAAAATAGAGAAAATAATTTTATTTTATTTTCAGAATTTGCACAGAAGTTGTCGTGTTAAATAAAAGTTTCTTTCTAGGGTGAAACCCCATAGAAAATGAATGGAAAATAAAACAGCTCACAAATTTTGACCTCCTGAGGTTGATGATAAACAATTTCTGAAGGTTAAGCACCTCCTCTCTCTTAGTTCTTAAAATAAAATTGTGTATTTTTTTTTTATTATTATTAGTTTCAGGCCCTGCTTTGTATCCTTTTTGTAGAAAGGGCACATAGTTGGCTGAAATGTCTGGATGTTATTACAGATTCTGAGTCTGCTCTGTAGTAATTCAGTCTAGTTGCACTATAAATATCTTTTAGTATTACATTTTCAAATAGTACCATTCATCGGTTTGTTTTATTTGTGTTTTATTCCTATTCAACCCAGTAAACTTGCAAGCATTCTGTTGAGCTGCTCTGACTCGTCTGCCGGTGTTAAAGCAGGATAACCGGCTGTGGAATGGCTTTGCTGACCTTGCACAGAACGCCATCTATTTCCACACCGGTGAGTTTTATTGCGGCTAATGAAAATGTTCATTTCTAAAATGCTACAGAAGACGATCTAAACGTTTTGTGTGTCAGTTGCAGTTCTCCACACATTCTTTCACCCTACTCCCACTCCCTCCATGTGTGTCCAGTTACTCTACACCTTTTTCTGTACACAAGTTTATGCATAATTAGGAGGAATGTCTTCTTGGTAGCGCTCCAAACGCTTTCCAAATTTGCTGTGAATCTGAATGAGAATCCATTCCACGCTGTTCCAAAAAAAGCCCCAGGATTATATGAGGATTCTGCTAATGAGCCAAAATACCTGATAACTTTTTTTTTTTTTTGCTGTTCTTCAGAGTTATTGGACAATGCCAAGTAATCGTTCTCTGTCTCTATTGGTTGATTGGTAGGCTTTGTATTCATTATATAACACAATTTCTTTTTCACCCATAACCCATGCAAACTATGTATCTTCTATAAAACACTATGTTCAGACTATTTTGAGTGAAGTCTCACAGGAGCTTTAACGTAAAACCTCATTGCCCCTCCTCTCCACCCCCTCTCTTCTTTTTCTTCTTGTCTCTGTCTGGACACGTCAGTCACATAACAGGTAATGTTACTGTCTCCTCTTTCATTCCATAGAAGCACTGATAACAGCCTCTTTGGTGTCCTTCTCGCTGTCTTCCTCTCTCACTCTATTTCTTTCTCTCTGTTTATCGTCTTTAGTATGAGCTTCCTCAGTGTCTTATCATACTGTCACTGCATTACAGTTGGCAATTTGTCAAAACGCCTTGTCATTGTGTTTACGGGTTTCCTTTTTTTCTTTTCTTTTTTTTTACCCAGTCACTCATCTCAGAGTGAGTTATGGGTGAGAAAAAAGGCTAAAAAGCCCTTTCCAGGTGCAAGTTTTTATTAAGCTGTTTTGGAAAATAGCACTTACTGAATCAGATGATCCAGAGGAGTCAAGCAGAATCTCCTGGTGTCTGTTTGCAATTAAGTGCATCACATAATCAATTCACCCACCACTCATTTTTAACATCACCATTCTCTGGGCAAATAATGTCCCGTAACTTCTAATTCAGTCTATTGTAATCGACTTAATTTTATTTTTAAGGATGAGCCTATTCCAAGAAGAGGAAGACTTCAGAAAAGGTGACTGTTTGTGATACAGCTTTAATCATGCATGTGTATTTTAGTGTATATAGTGTTTCCTCCAGAAATGTGTAACTGATTAATTTTTTATTTCCGCACACCAGAGAAAGTTTCGCCCTGGTTAAGGGGGCAGTGCTCCTGGTGGAAGAGGAAGAGAGGGAGGGATTACATGAAGAAACCGTACCCTCTCTGCTAGGTCCTAGGCAAGGAGCCCGAGCCTCGGACACTCAGCGCAGACATTTGCATGCAATGATTTCATTACTACGACCAGAAGACACAGTCAAACTGGTTAGGATTTCTTCAACACACTCTTGTATTACTACACTGCCTTTTTATGCTCAGGGTCTCCAAATTAAACACAGCCTCTACAAAATGAATTTTATAATCACAAATGACTGGAATTCATGGATAGGAAAATATCTCATGCATTTAAACTATTTCTTGTCTGTTTGAGACTGATTAATGGAAGTGTTTGTACTTACTGCCTGTGTATATTAGACACCCATGTTTTGCATATGCAACGTCACAAGTTCTGCAATGTGGTTTCTGGAGACACTGTAGTTTGTTCCACCTTCTGCTATGCAGAAATGGCAATAGCTTTGTGTTGACTTTAAGAATACAGTAACACACAATACAATGTACTAGGTAAATCTGTGTGTTAAAAAAACACACATCTATAGAACATCATGCATGGGTGCTGTGCTTGAATTATAATAACAGAAAAATCTCATTTTAATTGCTCAGTAATTTTAAATTATTCTAATGAATTCTGTGTCTGATTCATTTACAATGTACCTGAATTTCCCTTTTTCTCTACCTCAGGCTGTGCGTTTGGAGTCAGTGAGCCCAGTCAGAGTGAGGTATTTGCTTATAGTCGGCACGCTTAACAAAAAACAGGAGAGTCTACTACTTGGCATGGACTTCCCAGGGTCAAACAGGTAGCACGACTTTATAAACTAAATTAAATCATCATTAACAGCTTTTATTTCATCAGAGATGAATCCGGAAATATTCAATTGTATTTGGAACATGCCTATTAAATATTTGTATATCTATTGTTTTATAGACTAGATGCTGTTGCATTTTTAATAAGATCTGTTCACAAACACAACTGAATCGAGGAGAGTGTTTTTATTTTTAACATTCTACTTTTTTGGAAATGGAATGTGCAGATATTTTACAAACATGGTGCCCATGTTTAGTTGCAGTTTTAAAGGGATCGTTCAAGCAAAAATGACATTTGTCAACATACTACTTTTTATTCTAAGCCTGCAATACTCTATTTCCTCTGTGAAACATAAAATAAGTTATTTTGAATAATGTTGGTAGCCATTGAGTTTTTGTGTGTAGACAAAATAGCCTGTCAAGAAACTTCTCACTTATTTTCCTCTCTCTTTACTCTTCCTCAGTGATGTGTGCACTATTGGACTTGTCTTGCCAATATGGAGTGACACACAGGTTTACCTTGATGGAGATGGGTAAGAACATAAGACTGAATCATTCTCACCAGAAGTCAACTAATCAAGTGCAAACATATGATGATAATAGCAGGGAAAGCAAAAACAGCAAAAGTGTTTGTGTTTGATTTTAGTACTATATGGAGGAATCTTGATATCATTAACTTATCATCAAAGTCAACTCTTGCATACGCTTTTAATGCGGTTTGTAAATTGAAGGGAGCTGAAGTACAAAGGTTTTGCTTCTTTAGAAAAATAGAAAAGTCAACACTAAACTAAATACAACTGAACTGAATATAAAATTAAAAAAGTAAATAACATTTGAAACAAAATAGAACTGTGCTTGGGTTGAATGGAAAAGTTTCCACTTTATAGTTTATCTGCACAACTCTGCAGAACTTTAGACACTGTTAAAGCCTCAGCCCCAGAGTTCTGCTTTTCTGACAGCTTGTTTCTTTCGTTCTCTTACAGAGGTTTCAGTGTGACATCTGCAGAAGTGACACGAATCTTTAAGCCTGTGTCCATTCAGACGATGTGGTAAGTTTTAAAGCAGGAAATGCTGAGGAAACACCGAATTTCCTCAACCATCAACGGCATGCAGTGCGACTTTGGTCTTGCAGCCTTCACACACTTAAATCTTTGTTTTCAGTTCTAATGCAATTTTGCTATTTGTCTTTATTCTGGTCCTTAGTCAGTTACATGTACCCTGTTAGACATCTGCCTGAAGCTTCCAAGTTAGCTCTGTGATGATGTGTTTGTGGTTTGTCGATTGCTTGTTCAAAGCACTCTCTTGTATGTCACTCTCACTTTGCTCAAGGTCAGTGTTGCAGGCGCTGCATGGCTGCTGTGAACGGGCCGTGCGCGGGGCTGTCATACCAGGCTGCGGGCTGGAGTGGGCACAACATTACAGAGAGAACGTGGAATCTGACCAGCACTGCCTTAATGAATGGGCGGCCATGACTGGCCTGGAGTCAGTTAGGAGGTACACCGGAGCACGTTCATCGTCGAATCGGGAGTCAGTGGAGAAGGAGATCAAAGCCCAACTTCGAGATATCATGAGGACTGAGGACTTGGAAAACATTACCTCAAAGCAGGTAAAATGAAAGAGAGTATGGCTTTACTCTGTTTTTCAAGCAATGTCCCACAACGTCACCAAGCTCTTCCCTCTAGTCACCTATAGACCACTTTTCATGATCCAGTCAGTTCCTGATGGATAATGGATTTCATGTTTACTTTAAGACCATATGTGTCCAAATATCATCTGCACTTTGAAAAAAAATAATACAGGTAAAACACCTGTTAAGTCAGTACAGAAAATTCCTTTACATTACATTATGCAGTATTTTTTTTTTTTTTTTTACCCAGTATGTTATGATTGGTTAACTTTTTGCATTTGTATGCAATAAGTTTTTTTTTTTTTTTTAAGCAGTTGTGGGTTTGCTGCCATCCTTCCATAACAGGCACTTTGCAAAGCCAGTATTGCATTGCGACAGGTTGCAAAACATTTCACAGTTTGCATGTTTTTGCAGCTTGGAAGTGGTCTGCGTGGACTGGATTTATTTAATATGACCCCTTTAAGGTTATTCAAAGTACACTTTGTGTATATGTGTGTGTGTGCGTGTGTGTGTGTATAATAAATATAAATATATATATATATATATATATATACACACACACACACACACACACACACACACACACATATATATATATAATCTATCATTTTTGAAAGAATGGTCACCATTTACTTCAAAAATACAATAAAATATTAATATTGTGAAACTGTGAAATCGTTACCATATTAAATAGCTGCATTCTATTTGAATATATTTTAAAAAATATAATTTTATTCCTGGCAAAGCTGGAATAAATTTTCAGCGGCCAGTACTCCAGTCTTAGTGTCACATGATCCTTCAGAAATAATGTTGTATTGATTTGCTGCTCAAGGAACTTTTTTTTTTTTTTTTTTTTTTGCAGCATTCTAGAAAATTCTAAAGAACAGCTTTTTTTTTCAAATAAAAATCTTTTTTTTTTTCCTTATTATAAATGCTTTTACTGTCACTTTGATAAATTAAACGTGCCCCTGCTGAATAAAAATATAAATTTATTTCAAAGAAAAAAAAAACAACAAAAAACATGACTGATCCCAGACATTTGAACAGTAGTGCAAGCCTGAGGGGACACCTTTTAAATACTCTCCTCTTCTAGAACTTACTCAAAGTTAATGTGCCTGGGCTTGTTGTCTTATCCACACAATCTTTGTGGTATGAACATCAGCAGCATTCAGGCAATCATTTAGTGAGAAGCTTGATCTGATGCTTGTAAGCGTTGTGAAATACATGTGACTTATCATTTTATTGTGATTTGTATCCCAAACCCATGATCGTGGAGTTCCTAGCACTATACAGTTGAGCTACAGTCATTCTTTCTATTTGTAGGTGCGAACAGCCATGGAGTCCAGAATAGGCATAGACATGAAGGACTACAAAGAGTATATTGACAATGAGATGATGGTCACAATGGCACAGATGGACAAACCTTCCAGAATCTTGGACTACCTTTACTTGGTGAATGTTGAAATTTGTCTTGTCTGCTATACTGTTGGAAATACACTTTCATTTACTTGTCCTTTTTTTCCAAAAAGGGTTCTGAATGGAATGCTGCCAACTTTGAAGAACTACAGAAGAACAAGTATACAAATTAAATTTAATTATGATTAGAATTATTAAAGATAATTTAATACTTTTAATATTTTTATTTAAGTGTCTAATTAATATATTTTAAATAATTGAAATAAGTTATCCTTTTATATTTTCTGCAGCAGACAAATAAAAATAACAATTTTTATGGTTTTTGTTTTTGGTAGTGTGGGCTACATCCTGAATGTTACCAAGGAGATTGACAACTTTTTCCCAGAATCCTTCACCTATATGAATATTAGAGTTTATGATGTGGAAGCGACCGACCTACTCTCATACTGGAACAACACATACATGTTCATCAGTGAAGCAAGGTGCTCAACACACACACACACACACACACACACACACACACACACACACACACACACACTCTCACACACTCCTCTTAGTTTTTGTGTTTGCAGTCTGCCTCTTAAATGCATTGGTTTATATTTAAGCACACATGCAGTATGGTGTACTTAACCCCCTATGAAAAATATTGTCTTTTTTTGCACTGTCTCGTTCTAATATATTATGTTGATGATACAGGAAGAGTGGACAGGCCATACTGGTACATTGTAAGATGGGCGTCTCTCGCTCTGCCTCCACAGTAATTGCTTACCTAATGAAGCAGCAGGGCTGGACATTAGACCATGCCCTCAACCATGTGAGAGAAAGACGGCCTATAGTGCAGCCCAATGAAGGTTTCCTCAAACAGCTGCATACATACAGCGGCATCCTCAGTGCCAGGTGACTTGCACTCTCATAATGGTGCTGTACTTGGATCAGTCTTCATACTTGCACAATCAAGCATTCACACAGAAATACTGGCATTTTCCACTTGTGTAGTATCTCAATGGATGTTCAGGTACAGACAAGTCAAGTCTGGTGTATTGTTCAACCATGTGTGTACATGAGGGAACTGAATAGCGCAGATACACAAACTCATCTCAAACAGTCAAAAGTACAGTAAAATATTATGAAATATTACAATTTAAAAGAACTGTTTTAATATATTTTGAAATGTAATTTACTTCTGTGATGGCCAAGCTTTTTAGCAGTCATTACTTCAGTCTTCAGTGTCACATGATCCTTCAGAAATCATGCTTATATACTATTTGCTGCTCAGGAATGATACTTTTTTCATCAGGAAACTTTCAAGTTCAAATGCAGCAATAAACAGCATTTATTTGAAATATAAATCTTTTATGACTTTTATTTAGCAAGGATGCACTGAATTAATCAAAGTATTAATTTCTTTCAAAAGAAATCTCACTGACCCCTAACTACTGAATTTCATTGAAGGGTAGTGTATGTATTAGCAAGCTTTCTGAAATACTATAATCTGATTGGTCAGCTGCAGCATAAACGGTTTACTACAATTATATTTAAATAATAGACTACCAATATATGTATAAAATACACATTCATAGACACAAGTAGTTAAATGCCAACTTTCTGCAGCATATTGTGTGCAGAAGAAAAAAATCTGTGATAAATTGAAACTACTCGCAGAATTAGGTCATTTTGTTTCATATACTATTTTAAAAAAGCAGTACAGTGTACACTTTCAGTAACAAGTGCTGAATTTCATTCCAAACATCACATTGTACCATGCAGTAAACAGCGCCACAGTGCCCTCTGGAGGAGGAAGTCCAAGCCAGAAGTCCGCCAGCCACCTGACCACAACGAAGCAGCTACAGGGAGTGAACATGAGCAGAAAGAGGAAGACTCAGAGAGCCCAGAAGAGGAGAGCAGTAATGAGGAGGAGGAAACAGATGTAAGAAAATGTCACATTACATTCAATTTTGATGCATCTCAGTATCTCTTTAGTTTCCAAATTAGTTGTACCAAAAAGTATGTTTATTTCTATCCATCTGTAATTCTCAGGTCTTTGATGAGCAGTTGGACGAGAGTGTTCCCGACACGTCTGGGGCAGATACAGCTACATCCAACCCACTGATTACTGTACAAGAAAGTGATAAGGTTAGAGCTCTCAGAGGCTGACAATTTAAATTCATTACGCTTGACCATTTTAAAAGCCTTCCAGATGTTAATGTGTTTTTTTTTTTTTTTTTTACTATTGCACCATCCTGCATCATATTTGCTGAATGAAATCCAATACTTGTTTCTTTCTACTTCTGGGGTGCTGGTTCCAAAAAATAGTGCATGTTTTTCTCTACCACATCACACTTTCTCATGGTATATCAATTGGCATTGCATTTGTATGGGTGAAGAAGTCTTGAATTATCCCTTAATTACCAGAAAAACTGCCACAAAGACATGATTCCTATCTTCCTCTGAGATTGGTTACAACTACTTGTTCAGGTCTCAGCCGATTTCCACATACATGAATGATTCTGAAGATATTATTTTATGCTTAATCTTGATTTCAAGGTTATAAATTATGCCCAGTGGCAGAAGAAAATGCAAACGTGACCAAGATTTTTTCTGTATCTATACATGTAAAAAGATCTTGGAGAGATCTTGCTTTGATTAAAAACTGTACATGATGGAAAGTTTTTATTGATATTTTTGAACTCCACATCATCAGATTTGGTAATATTAGGCCTTTTTGGAAAATTAGCTGAATTATTTTTTTTCAGGATGCAGGGTGTTTTAAATAATGGTTTGTGTTTTCGTGAAGCAGTTTTTTTTTTTTTTTTTAATTGTTTGCAAAACTTTAATCCTAGGTGTCATCTAGCCCCAGCAGAAGTGGCAGGATGGATTTGTTCTCTCTTATGCAGTCTATTCAGCTTGACGATGAGGACAGAGGCCTAGATAAAGAGGTGAGGAAAAGAAAGTCTTGGTTGGAATGCAAAACTGATTGATAAAGATATATTAAAAAATCAAGTGAAAACACATGCAAACAAGCATTAACTGAAGAACTCCTGTTGTTTAGAACACTGTCTGTCAGAGACTTTCTCCTGCGCAACGAAGGCGGAGTCATGGAAGAAGAGGCTTGACTTATCAGAGAGCACATGTTGATGTTTCTCCTGAACCAAGCAGCAGGCAGTCACAGAACACAAACCAGGATGAAGCTGGTCTCTGAAGCACTTTAACAAAGGGGCCGTGTCAAGAAATTTGGAGAAAGAGGAATATTAAAAGTTTAAAGGTGAGGAAAAAGAACACAAACAGTGATGCTAATACAAGAGACATTCTAGCACAAGTCTTATCCTTCTGATTGTATCATTCCAAGTTCTTTGAGGGGTCATTGCAGAATAAAATTAGGGAATTTATTCATATAGTTGCTGTATTGAGGCTCATTTAGGTAATTTCACTTCGAGGCAACACATAAAAGCACATGGTTACATATCAATGTATATCTCACTAATTTTTCCCTCACCTGTCCATCTAGCCCAAAACTCATAAACTGTGGTCAGTTTAGGTGGATTGTTGAAAAAAAAATCAGCTGCCTCTCGTCAAGTGAGTATTGATAAAGGAACTGTTTTCCTCAGAGCATTATCATTCAAAATGTCACATTGTGCCTTTTGAAATCTCTGTATCCTTTGCACCTTCATACTGAGCCATAAAATTCAGTTTACTTCACAGATTTTAATATGGTATTATAGTGCGAGTGGAGTATTCCTCTATGGCTATCTCTCATGTCATCATTATACAGAAACATGAACTATTCCTCTTGATAGCATTGTTTCATGTTGTTTTTAAGAAATGAATATGAGTGTGATTCACTCATTTTAGGAGTCCTATGCAATAAATCTACTTAATAGCTGTTTCTTCTCCATGAATGTGAAGCTTTATGCTGCCTCTGTGGAGATCAGTAGGTGAAAAAGTGTAGAGAAAGCAATCAAGGATTTAAACTTTTTATTATTTCATCTATACTACCATTCAAAACTTTGGGGTCAGTAAGAAATCAGTGCTTTTTATTCAGCAAGGATGCATTAAATTGATTGAAAGTGACATTTATAACATTTCAAGTAAGTGCTGTTTCTCAACTTTCTATAAAAATGTATCACGGGTACTATAATAATGTTAGCATGATAATAATGTTGATGATGATAAATGTTTTTGAGCACCAAATCAGCATATTACAATTTCTAAAAGATCATGTGACACTAGAGACTGGAATAATGGCTGCTGGAAATTCAGCTTTGCCATTTCAGAAATAAATTACTTTTTAATATATATTTAACTAGAAACCAGTTATTTTAAATTGCAATAATATTTAGCAGCATTACTCTTTTTACTGTATTTTTATCAAATAAATGAAGCCTTGGTAAGCATAGGAGACTTCAAAAACAAAATCTTACCGACTCCAAACTTATGAATGGTAGAGTAGTTTCTAGACAGTGATGTAGCTACTCATGCTATATCATATGTTTTTAACACTTGGAGCTATTTTCATGTCTTTTTAAATTAAGCAGATGCTGTTTAGTATTTGTTTTAACCTGTACAGTATGCAGGAAACAAAAACCTGAGAAGAAACCTGAGTATTTTCCTAAAAAATGTGCCAGTTATTTAACAGTCTCTGCTGTTTCAATCATTCTGCATGATGGTTCAGTGCCTTTAGTTGATAGAGGTGGACCAAAATAACTACATTTGTTGGTTTTAATATTCGTGCAGTTAAAACTAACACAATTAACTCCTACATAATACATGTGTCTTTAGCCCTAGGGGTGGTTGATTTGTGTCTTTGCATAATGTCTCAAGTATCAGACTGTATGCATGCTGTTTGTACTGTATGTAAGCCTGTCTTTGTGAAGCATGAGTCCTGTAAGTATAAAGTATAGCTATACAATCTGCTGTAAAACATTTGTTGAAATGTGTATACTGTCATTGCACAAAGTGCCAATGTTGTGAAACCAAAGTTATGTTGTGGAATGTTTCTAGTATTGAGGCACCACTGGTTTTGCAGTTATTTTCCACGGGAATGTCTTAAGTTATGTGTATTAGCGCTAGATGATGACCTACAGCCTTCAAAGTGCTGATTTTCCTCACCTAATGTATAATGTGCCATGCCTTATCAACTTCAAAAACAGTGATACATTTTATGTAACTCGCATTTCCATTGTTGGTATCAGGTGGCGTTAAATATCAAGTCGAGGTTGCTGTTGCTTTTTCTATTTATGACTGATCTGAACATGTATCTTTTTAATTTGATATACAAAGTTGTCTGTGCTATAAAAAATTAAAATGAATTTATAATGGGGGCTTGAGAAATATCTAATGGAAACTCTCATTGTTTTTGTATAATGTACAGTGTTTCAGGTGGTAAGATATTCCTTTTCTTAATAATGCTACTGTAAAATTGTGTATGTGTGTATATATATTTATATCCACATGTACATATGTGAAAATTCACACATGCACACGCGCACGCGCGCACACACACACACAGAGAGCTTTACATATATTGCTGGAAATGTCTTTACTAAAATTTCAACTACAGCAACACTAAATTATTTGGCCACATAAACAGGGCATATTTTAAATTGACACTTAAGATTGGTTTTGTGGTCCAAGGTCACATATTATATATTACAGCTAAACAATAATGCAAGTCCAGTGGACTGATTAAAAATCAAGCCAATGCAACTGTATCAATCCTGAAATATGAGAGATTAACTCTTTGTTAGTCAAATGGATTGCAGAATTGTAGTGCACAATTTGTTCAAACAATATTTTATAATGTATTTAAATAAAGCACCAAAGTGGGGCCACTACTAACTCACTTATATAACCACTTATATATAACTACTGGGGTATATAGACTACTGTTCAAATGTGTAGGGTCAGTAAGATATTAAATATTCTTGAAAGAAGTCTCTTTAGCTCATCAAGGCTGCATTTATTTGATAAGAATAAAGCAAAAACAGTATTATTGTGAAACACTATTGCAAAATAACTGATTTCTATTTTAATATATTTTAAATATATTTTCAGCAGCCATTACTCCAGTCTTCATTGCCAAATGATCCTTCAGAACTCATTCTAATATGCTGATTTGGTGCTTAAGAAACATTTCTTTTCAATGGTGAAAACAGTCCTGCTGTTTAATATTTTTGTGGAAACCATAGGATTCATTGATGAATAGAAAGCGTTTACCTTTTGATTTTTTTTTTTGTCCCATTACAAATGTATATATTCTCACTTTTGATCAATTTAATCAATTTTGATCCTGAGGAAAAAAAAAAAACTATTAAAGAAAATCATACTGGCCCCAATTTTTTTTTTTTTTGCACAGTAGTGTCATTTACAACAAAATATTTTGTCTTTTTTCTTGCCTGAAACACATCAGGAAAAGAATTTTAAGAACTTTACAAATACCTTTAAAGTAACAAGTATTTTTAGTTTACAAAAATCACATTTGAATCAAACTGAAAATCATTTCACTGTCAAACCAAAGATTTATATCCCAATAATCAAATTACTACAATGTGTTGAGGACCCTTCTGTAATCGACTCAATAAATACACAGTTTGAATGTGAGAATATTTATATTTACAGACAAAAGCCACATTTCAGAACAGTAATAATAATAAAAAAAGAGATGTTGCAACTCAAATGAATTTTCGCCTTGGTTCACTAAGCATGACGCCACCCTCTTTCATGGCTGTCCAGAATGTCTGATTCTGCAGTGGGAAAAAATGGTATGAATTAGTCTGTGCATTTCCACCATTAATGTATAATACCTAAAATGGATAAAAAAAAAAAACTCACCGACTCTGATCGGAACTTCCACGGTACCTCTCGATAAACAATGCGTGTGATGCCTGCTTCACGACACCGCTGAGCAAGCACCTCACCTACGGCACGACAAGCTGCTACAGAGCGTGTGGAGCCCAGCTCACGCTTCAATGCCCACTCCTTCGTGGAGCAGGACAGCACTGGATCTACTGAGTCACTTGAGTACACCTCAGCTGTGATGTGATGCTGTGTACGTCTGAACACCAACCTGAGGGAGGAACGACATAGAACAAAATAGCATCAGTTCAATATTCATGCACAGTGTACATTTGTTTTTCTATCTGGAAAAGGCTTTTAAGATGCTGTTATTAGAGCCGTGCTCAGCAAAACTTTGTAGATGTTTTATTATTCACATCTAGCTCTAGTCCTTGGAATGCTTACAAACCTGTGATAATATTGTCTAGAGGGCCACACTGTAGCCCAGCCTCGATCCTTCACTGCCAGGGCCATCTGTTCCAGGTTTCTTGGGTTTCGGTTAACAAATGTTTTATTGATGGCTTCATTATCACTAATCACTGGTTCTGGCTCAGGTGCTGTCTGACTGTATTTCCGAGCTGGTGGGAAGAGACACATCATAAATACTGTTTATGAATTAAATCTACAGATCCCTCGAGAGGTTTAAACCACATGATGCTGTTGTATCTGTGTTAAAATGGATCCGCCTCTAATTTTAAATGCAGACTATTTGAGTTTATTATTCTGGATTATTTTATACACACACATTTGTATGTGAAGGATGTGTGGAGAAAAAAAAAGAAGCTGTTCAATGTAAAACAAATAAAATGATATTTTTAAAAAATTAACTATTTCTGTAAATCAAATTATGATAATGATGACCACTTTGAAACTCCTTCGCACAAAACGTCAAAATTTCTTGTATGAACTGTAAACAAATCTTTTAAGTGAATGAATTGTTCACAAGTCACCCAGTTGTTAAAATGTATGAAAATAAGATAGTTTTCAATTATATGTTATATTACATTATATGTTAGATATGATAAAATTTGCTGGTTAAAAAAAAGTCAATTTGAGTGGGGAAATTTTTGAAATAGTTCAGTATAAGTAATGGAACCTTTTTGATAAATGGACTCAAGATTCGAGTCACTGGGATGAATCAAAATAATATTAATATCAAATCAGTTGTTTTCTTTTCTTGTTATTTAATTTACTTTAGGTCAAAAACGGATTGTTCTCTAAGATTAGAAGAAACAAACAAACAAACAGATACTCATTATAGAGAGCAAACTGTGTATCTGCAAATCTACTGCTTTAAACTCGTTCTTTGTTGCCCGTATTAATTCTAAACACATGCAGCAGAGAGTAAACTGATATAGCTGAAAAGATCTGTTACTTACATGATTGACAGTGAATCCACGCCGCTGCAGCCGTCGATCTCTGACATTGACCCAGTAGCGTGCGAACACTGCGGCAAACATCACTGAACAAAGCCATTTGACTGCGGTGCAAAATACCTTTAATTCTGGTGACAAATTATAGTTGTTGTTTCTGTACAAACGGAGACAGCAAGACCCTTCGTATATTATTTAAACGATTTGAGCACTTTCTAGTGCGCAGCCATTTTGATGTCACACTAAAACCGTTCCGTGTTTCCGAGGAAAGGTTTGGAGTTCACATGTGTTCCGCTTAGAAAGCCTTAAAAATAATGAAAATTATAACATTTTTAATAAAAGTAAATAAATCAATTAAGAAGAAGACTTAAGGTATTTAATGAAACATTCTTTAAGATCCTTAAACCACAATTATTAAAATGGTAGATTAATCAGATATTATTATGCTGTCCACAAGATGGCACAAGTACACTTCATTCAAGTAAAGAAACCTGCTACATCCAATGCTACACTAAAGTAATAAAAAGTGCCATCATGGATTTTTGTCCACGTATTATGGAAGTAAATAAAATTACATAAAAGTAAGTTGAAATCAAGGTTTAGTAGGCCTACAGTCACACGACTGCGCATTTAATAAGGCAAAAACGCTTCTTCATTAGTTTAATTTGTGATGAACCGTGTGAATCAACATACCTTTACACCTGCTGGTGAAGTTCATTTAAAACATATCCAATAGTTCAAATAAAACGGTATTTTTTTCTCACAATCTCCAGCTTATTACAGCCCACTCCTACATTTTCAGGCAGCGGTGGGCTCACCTCTGGACATTAAGGGATTTTCTGCATGGCTTGCCATTTTAATTTGGCCAGTTTGTTTGTGCTGCACTTTTAGAATGCTGTGAAGAGGCTGTGCCCCTAGATAAAATAAATGGATCTCTTGCCATTTGAACAAGCATGCTCCTGTAACCCAAATCCTTGCTCTCAGCAAGAGCTACAGCCTAATAACATTGAGCACTTTACCCATATGCTCCTTCAGACCATTAGAAAGCTTACATTTGGGGAGGGGTGCACAGGTGTGCAAATCATGACCTTACACTCTCCTCTATATTGTTTCCCCCCTCCCTTTTAACAATTTCCTTTTCATACATCCATAGAGATTGTTAATGAAAGGATTTCTCTGTCCTACATAAATTCCACCTGCAGGAATATCTAACTTGAAGGACCAAAGAAAAATTACTTTACTACTGTACATTCACAGAAAAACAAAATATAACTCTCTCTACTGCAATAATGTTGAGAGCCTCAAGTGGAAATAAAATAATAGAATGAAACAGTCTAGCATTTCAGGTCAATAACTTGGACGTGATGTGTGTATATGTATCCATATCCAGAAGGCTACTCATTCACACAAGCACAAACCTTGTCTGCTACCTGCTCCACTGCGTCATATTGACAGAGCAAACTGAAAATCAATGGATTCATTAGATACAAAAATGTCAAGGTTTGTGCAGAACTAAGGAAAAAAATGTTGAATACAACCTTTCTTTCAAGATCTTTTGAGCAAAATAGAATGCAATGTGACACAAAACTTCTGACACAACATTTTTCAAAATATTAAAATTGCTGTCATGAGGAATCAGATTTTCTTTGAAGTGATTGATGAACAATGCCATTCAAAAGTTGGGATTGGTTAGCATTTATTTAATCAGAAAGACATTGAAAACATAACATTAAATATTATTACAATTTAAAATATCAGTTTTATATTTGAATATATTTTAAAATGCAATTTATTTCTGTGACGGTAAATCTGAGTTTTCAGCATCTTCAGCAATTATAAATTTTCTGCTCAAGTAACATTTCTTATTATTATCAATGGTGAAAACAGCTGTGTTATAATTTAATATTTTAATAGAATATTAAAATATAGAAATAGAAAAATAGAAATCATGATAACATTTCTTTGATCAATGGAACGTTAAAAAACAGCATTTATTTCAAATAGGTTTTTTTTTTTTTTTTTTTTGTATTAATGTAAAAATCTTTACTGTCACATTTAATGAATTTAATTCATCCTTTCTGAATAAAATTATTAATTCCTTTGAAAATCAAAGACTGGGACTTCAAAACTCCCTCACACCCCTGTCTCTGTACAAAAAGATCTTTTATTAAAACTAAGCTGCTAAAAACATCTGAACCTCCACAATTTTTTGATCTCAGACAGATGAATGCATCAGCATAACTGCCCATAATATCTTCACATCAATGATGCCTGTTTGATCAGAAAATTGGCTCGCTCACTCAGTTATGGTGATGTACAAAAACAAATGTGATGTAAAATGGAGAATGGCATCTGATCATTTCGGTTTGATCCCAACAGTTTGTGTGGCTTGGATTGTTTGGAATATGTCCCAATGTAATGCAAACTTTGCAAAACGGCTGTTATTTAAGGAAGGCAGGAGTTAAAAACTATATTGAATCTAACAGCAAACCCACAGACCATTTGCAAACAGAGCTAGATAAAGCACTCTGTTCTGTCATTCATTCTACATGCAAAGTGGGTGTTTCTTAAAGATGGCACAACATTGCCATTCAAAAGTTTTGAATCAGCAAGATTTTTAATGTTTTTTTAAAAATGTATCTTTTGCTCATCAAGGCTGCATTTATTTGATCAAAAATAGAAAAAACAGCAATATTGTGAAATATTATTACAGTTTAAACCAACAAATTTATTTTATTTTATTATAATTTAAAATATAATTTATTCCTGTGATGCAAAGCTGAATTTTCATCAGCCATTACTCCAGTCTTCAGTGTCACATGATTCTTCAGATATCATTCTGATTTATTATTAATATGCTGATTTATTACAATGTTGGAACAGTTGTGCTGCTTAATTTTTAATAAAATTAACCAAAAAGAAATTAATAAAAATGGTATCGACATTTTTTTAAGAAATATTTTTTTTAATAAAGTAAATCTGCTAATCCACTGTCAAACACTCAAACAGATTCAAAGACAAATGTTAATCTGAACACCAGAGGTCATGTGTGACACCTGATTGTTTCAAACATTTCACTACTCATCTTTATCACCTTTCTTCTTCACCATCACTGTATCAGATGAGCCCTCTCTGGCTCTCTCACCCTGATTGACATTCTTCATATGATAACACATGCCTATCTAGATATAAATCAACTTCAGTCAGTATAACTAGGAAGAATGAGCTATTATTCACAACAAGGTCATTTACAACACTTGTGAGAAAACAAGTGCAAACAGTGTGCCTTAAATGTTAAATGCCATTCATTCTATATTATTAACATAATGAACCAAGGTTAATTTTTTGTAGTTAAAGTGCTTAGCATTTTATCATACTCACGGTGAAGGAAAGAGCGATACCGAGGAGAGACGTGAATGAGGCTGGCTGCAAAACAGAAGTAACACTTGTCTGGAATGTGTTGGAGATGTGTTGCTATGCAACAGGGATTCCACAATGGTTACCCAGACATGGTTTGACTGTGTAGATGATGGTGTGGGTGAGGAAAAAAAGCGACACAGCCTCCCACATCACCACACACACACACACACACACACACCTCAGCTCTGTTTGAAATGTCAAGAGCACACACATACACACACAAAACACAGTGTCACTTCAGGAAAAATCTGATTCATATTCTCCTTACGCCTCAAAACATGATGTTTTCAAAAATGGAGGTTAACCTCTGCATATTCACTCATCGGCATGCATATACACAGCAACAGTTCACACAATAAAAACATAAAGCCCTATTGGAAGAATGTGGATATTAAATCTAGTGGTGTTCAATGATCAATAACAACCTTTAAAAGACCCCATTCAACTAAATCTTGTGAACATTCCAGCAACGCCCTGCGATCAATAAATGAACAAAGTACAGTTTTGCCAATGTCCTCTGAGTGGCAGTGTGTCTCACAGAGCATCTTTGAGCTTGACCACCTGTTTAAGCTTTTCTTTTTTATTATGTTTGCTGTGATTTTCCAACACACTATTTCAGTTTTTAAGAAGAGAAAGCTGCTACAAATATAACATTTAGTATACAGGACAAATGGAGGGTGTTTTCAAAAATAGGGAGTTTACTTGATTATCCATACTTTTTTTATTGAAAAAAAGTAAATGTGTAATATATCAGATATAATGCATCAAGCTTTTATTTGTATGTCTCTCAATTATCATGGTGTTGCATTGCATTATACTGTATGTTTAACACCAGAAAAAGCTGCAGAGCTTTGATCATAAAACTAAGCAGTTAAATATATAAATAAATATCTTACTAAGACAACTTCCTGGGAGGAGATATTGCCAACTGACATTTATGTATTATACGTATTCTGCTATACTGTTTTAAAGTACTCATTGATTTACATTGCAAGTTAGCAGAATTTAATTTGACCTTTTAATCGTTTTGAACATATAAATATCAGCAGCTGTACCAATTTTTTTTTTTGCTCAGTTTGTGCCTTTGAATAAAATTGAGCTACATGTGAGCCATAAAAGCCTGATGTATCAAATATGATACTAAAAAAAGCACACATATGCAAATGCTTAATAATTGTAACATTTTGTCTAAAGCTTCAATAAACTGCTTTAAATAAATAAATACAATTTCTGACTGTTATTGTATATGTCAAATTGATACTGTTCACGTAACATAATGCAGAGAAATTATAATATTGTTTTATTACTCTAGCTTAGTACTTTTTAATTTTATTATTATTATTATTATTTTTTTTAAATCAGAAGTTTATAATGCACTCTCAAAAAGAAAGGTACAAAATTTGTCACTGGGGTGGTACCTTTTTCAAAAGATACTACCACTTCTGTACTAATATGTACACTTTTGGTATTAATATTTACTTATATATATATATATATATATATATATATATATATATATGTGTGTGTGTGTGTGTGTGTGTCATTTTCACCTTTTATTACAATAGGACAGCTCAGAACTGACAGGAAGTGAAATGGGAGAAAGATAGGGGGCGGGATTGGGAAAGGTCCTCGAATCAAGATTCGAACTCGGGACGCCCGTAGTACAACGGCACTGTATGTACTTTTAAGGTACTAATATGCACTCTTTAGGGGTAAATAAGGTAAAAATTTGTACTTTTTTCAAAGGTCCCATCCCAGTGGCAGCTTTTGTGTCTTTTTATTGTAACTTACAAATAGTGTTGATAAATATATTGAATATTGCTTCCTGTTGCAGTATACAGAATGACCACAAGGGTCAAGAAAAAAAACTCATTACAGAGTTCAGAACCCACTGAAAGGAGTGAGGAAAGGTTTTTCATGGCATCTAAAGATAATGGAAATGTCTGCTGAAGCATAAGATTGACTTAGCCAATCACAGTTTTGTAATCTTATGGATAGGCTGTTGAAATGCACAGTGTAAATCAACAATATAGTCAAAGCATACACAGGCTGCTTGCAATAATCGCATGTGAAGAAGCATGAACCTACATATGCTCACTCTGTCGTTATTGTTTGTATGTTTTCCATGACTAGTTTCCACATTTTAATCTTTTGATCTGGGAGTTTTGATTTCACAGATGCTGTGTTCTGTGTAGCCCTAGGCTACATATGACTTCCATTATTTATCATCCACAGTCAAAAGCCCCTGAGAGAAGGAGAGGCAGAGGGAGAAAGAGAGAGGACAAAGAAAAGCTCCACATCGCTCCTCATCTCTGTGAGCCTTTGATCCACCTCCAGAACTCAAGTTTTAAAAGAGGGAAGGGATTCTTTTTCCATGTCCCATATTAACTCTGGCTTGAGGTACAGTAGCTCAACAGTATAGTATGAAGAGTATGAAGATTTCATATGTTTGGCCACCACATAAAACAATAAACAGATAACCACACCAGCATTTCAGTGAGCATTTGATTAATTTTACATAATTTTATGTATTTGATGGTTGTGATTTTCTATTTGATTCACAATTACAAACCCAAAGATGTTTTGTGACTGCTGAAACCAGCATAATCCAGAATTCCAGAATTAGATTTACGAATGTGTCTTCAAATACAGGCCATTTCTTTGCATTTTTCAGTGGTTTTCTGAACCAACAAACGTCTTCGTATCATTGAGATTTTTAATATAATATATTGAATTTGGTTTTATTTTTGTTTTTAATTTAGTTTGTTTTTTGTGTGTTTTAAGTTTTTTTTAAAATGATCTCTATATAGTTTTTTTTTTTTTTCAATTTTAGTTTTAGATATTTTAGTACATCAAGTTATACTAAAATGAGAAGTGTTGCCATGGCAGCTAGCTAATATATAAAATACATTTTTAATAAGTTAGAAATTATAAAATATAATATAAGGCTGATATATATATATATATATATATATATATATATATATATATATATATATATATATATAAAATAAACATTAACTAAAATTTATATATATATATATATATATACATTTTAGTTAATGTTTATTTTACTTGAGTTTTAGTTTAAGTTAATTATAATAATCCTGACCTTTCCTACTGCATCTCAAATTATGCGTCTATAATGTCTGGAAATAACACTTTAATAATGTAATAATAATGTTGAAAATTATGCAAAATTTTGGGGTTTTTAGGTTTTTTTCCCCCTAAAACCCCACAAATTTAGCATAATTTTCAACACTATTATTAAATTTTAAATATTCATTTGACTGGAAATTACACACAATAAAAATAATCACATTTTCTTTATACATCACATCTTATATTTCATCTAAATCTTTTTGTTGTAACTGAGTAGCTGTCAATACACACTAAAAGAAAAAAAAGTTTTTAGCAGTAGAACTTTTTGTTGTGGAAATGGTAAACGGAGATAAAAATTTCTCAAAATAAATATTGCAATTGTTCATGTTTATATTATCATACTTGTAATGTAACAATCAATATTTTATGATGGATTTTCATATATTAAGATCTACACATAAAAGGAATTACACAAGCAGCAAAAATAAAGACATGGTAAAAAGTTTCCGAGACAGATTAATTTGACCTTCATATAAAAAATAAAAGTATCTTTACCAATTACCAATATGTTACCTAACATTCAAGTGGTTTGTTTTGAGGCTGATTTCTTGCATTTTTCTTTTCCCCTTTATTTTCCAACCTGCCTCAGACTGTCAAATATATTTGTCTTTATTTTCAAGAGAAATAAAGTGGCATACCAAAACATAACCCTTATTTGTGAGTGTTGTGGAGGGCGAAAAGAGAGATGAACATGAAGGCTTAAAAATGAGCGGAAGCTGTAATGAGGTAAGTGGCCACTTGTGCTGCTCCCCGTGGAGATGACCCAGTTAAGAGTTTGATCATCCAGGTGTTAGCTATGCTGCCAAGCCAGCTGGGAGGAGAGGAATACTTCATCACTGTCATGCCTCTGCACAGAGAATACATTTACCCCCCAATAACCACTATTACAACTATTACCAACAGTCACTGTTAAAGGCTGCACATTGCTCTCACAGACAGGGCTGCACAATGACTGCAAAATGATTTCTGTGATATATTATATACATGAACTAGAAAAATCACCTCATAATGCATCTGGCTGGAGATGACTACATAACTATACTCAAATAGCTATACTATTACATTAATGTGAACTACTGAAGTTGGAAAGTATGGGAATGAAACGTTATTTGAATACAAGAAAAAAAAATCAATTGATATTTTCCAGGGAATGTAGATGTCCCAGATTTCAACAGATAAAGAGCATAAACTGTTCAGGATACAAACATAGTTGTTGATATACAGTTGTTTCTCTCTCTTTTTTTTAATATACATTTTTTTTGTAATGTTCTTTAGAAGGCAAGACATCATATGATGGTGTTGATGAAATTATTCATTGCTTCCTGTTGTAATTGAATTTCATTTCAAGCCATTAAAAGTCAGAAAAGACATTTCAAACTTATCAAAAGTTGCTCTTGCCAGGAGTAGATTGTATCTTGGCAGGGTTAATGCAAGATCTGACAATGTGCCAAGAGGCCTAGTAAATAACTTTGCACTTAACCGTCCTTAACTGAGGTCCAGCCAACAGCAAACCATCTGCATCCATTGCCAAAAATAGTGCCTGTGAAATGAAAATATTTAGATCTCTATGTTCCCTAAAAACAAAGAATCTAAATTTAGCACATGCAGAGACCAGCCCTTTAGATGTCGCTGGATCGAAATATTCATAGAGATTTTGCATGATTTTGATATGAATGACAAACTCTGATAAATACAATAAAAATGTAGCTTCTAGAAACGATGCTGTGCCTGGTGCCTTACTTAGGTTCCATATCTCATGAAATAGAGGAGGCAGGCGTATCTCTGGTTAAGGTTGTGTAACAATACTGCCACTGAAATAGCCAGTAGCCGTAAAGCACAGCTGATGCCCTGCCAGACTGAGAAATGCCTTTGGCAGGAAGAGTGAAATAAAGCCTTTCGTTTTAGAACTCTATTATCCAGACTGCCCGATCAATCTCTCCTGGGCTGGGGAATATAGACAGGAGTGTCGATCCATTCAGAAGTGGCATAGGCAAACAAAAGATATATTCAATCCATTTTGAAATCCTTTCTCCAGTTACTAAACATGGATTGATTAATATGTGAGGGAAGCACTTGCATTTAAAAAGGGTTTCAGAGAAGAAAGGATCGCGGCTAACATGGTCATAACATTGTACTTCTATACAAAGTCACTCCCTCCATAACCTGACAAATTTTATTCATTTACAAGTACTGGCAGATCATTGGACTTGGAGAGATTTTCAAAACTGTAGCTTTCTGAATTCTACTCTAAAACCAAATGAAACGTATCAACACCAATATAAGGCTTTTCACACCTGAAATAGTTTAACCTGGGTTGTGCTAAACCAGGGTTCCTCAGATTTTGCCCAGATTTTGAGTTTAGTCCCAACCCTGATCAAACTCATCTACCTGTGATTTTCTAATGATCCTGAAGACATTGATTAGCATGCTCAGGTGTGTTTGATTGGGGTTAAAGCTAAACTCTGCAGGAAATTGGATCTTATGGACCAGATTTGTGGATCCCTGTTCTAAACCTGGGTAAATGGAATCCCGGGTTATCTTGCTTCAGGATTCACACTACTTCATAAACTGATGTTTCACACTGTACACTCTTAAACCCTGAGTGAACGTTCTTGATTGAATATTTGCGCTGTCTGTCACTGATTGGACGAACGCAGAATGCGACCTGTTTACATAATGCGCATCTCATAATATGTATTGCCGACTGTAGCTACTGTTGAGTTTTTTCCTGAGTGGACTTTTCAGTGGAGTATAAAGGGAACAATAAAACAGCTTTTTCTTCACTCCAGTTCGCCTGTTTTTCATCACCATTTGACATTTTTCCACTCATACGTTGAAAGGATTGTGCTAAATATTTTTTTTTCAAAACCACTTCAGCACAAATCCACCCTGCAGCCAATTTTGTTGGTTAACCCTTGTATTATGTTCCAGGTCAATTTGACCCATTTTGATTTTCGAGATGTCGGAAATACCAGTTAATCTGATGCATCGTGGTCACAACAGTGGACAGATATTTGGAAGCCATTTTGAACCATTTAAGACGTAGCATCATGTCCCAATCACCAAATGGCGAACCCCCAAAGTGTTGTCTACGATTCTATTTAATTGATGTCTTTTTATCAATTTTTTTGTTTTGAGACATTGCATAATATATTCAAAATGGTGGCGGGAATAGGGGATGCACCATGTACCTTGGGAATGTGTTAAATACTTTTATTCTCAGAAAACCAGACAGGTACAAAAAATATTTTTTAGTTAAATAGGATGTCAGAAATAGATTCATCCAGATTTTAACAATATTTTTCTTGTACATTTTTATTTTCTGTGACAGAAAATATATCTGTCTACTACAGTGGATGTCATGCACCAAAGGATATAATTCTGCCTTATTTTGTATGTTTTATTAAAATTATAATGTAATTTACACTTGAATGGTTTTATTGAACAGAAATATTAAATAGTTTTCAGATTTTATCATTTATTTCGATGCTTACAGTCTATATTTATTTATTAGGTCATATAAAACTGTAGGTATGTATACATGTATACTGTATGAGTGCAGATATATGTGTGCATGATTGTGTTAGAGTGTGTGGTGGGAGGGTGTGTGTGCTTGTGTGCGTTTGTATTTGTGTTCACATGTGTATGAATAGCCCACCACCCCCACCCTCCCCACACACCGCCCCACACACCCTTCTCCCATAGACACTCACGCTTACGTTTTGTTTGTAACACTTCACATTTTTGTGGCATCATGACATAGCTTGTTGTTATTGAATGTTCTTATGTGTATTCAAATCATTTTCACATAGTAAATATTTTAAAAACATGTTTTTATAAGACCACACATTTAGTTCTACTGATTCACTTTTTATACCTTTGATGCATTGTGTCCACTACAGTGGACATATATGTAACTCCCTCAAAATATAATATATTGATTAAAAAAAGGCATGATTTTTCACTTGTTTAAAAGTAAAAACAAACATGCAAAAAAATATTACCTTGTGATTTAATTTTTCATGCATCAGAGGGTTAATCTTGATATTTTGTGACTTTTTCTCATTTAGGGCCATGAACATGCATGCAAAGTGAGGATACACTGATGTGTTTTGAAGTGCACACAAATAATTTTCTGACGATTTTGATGTTCGCGGGTCTATTTGACCCACTTTTTTTTTTTTTTTTTTTTCAAGGCAACTGTACAGACCCAAATTAAATACATTTCTTGGGTATATGTTGTTATGTTTGGTGTTTTGCTACTCTGGAAAGGGAAAAAAAAACTTTTTCTCATTATTTTCAGTGCTGAAAAAGACTTTCTCAGACTCGGATGGTAAAAGTGAGCAATCATTTCTATTTTCAGTGTATATGAAATACTATTTAACTTATCCTTTTCTTCCAGACATTTTGTAACTTTTTCTCATTTAGGGCCATGAACATGTCTAAATAAGTTGTGTTCCAAATTTGAAGTTGATATAAAAAAATCGAGGTTCCTATGCAATTTTGTTTAGGCGTTATACCAAAACTAGCCACCGGGTGCCATTCAAACTCCATTGATTTTTTTTTTTTTTTTTTTTTTTGATGCAATTTTTCTGTCACAAATGTATAGATTTTTCTCTCAATATTACTTCTATCACAAAATTACCACCAAATATGGGATCTTGAGACTCAGACCTTTCCAACGATATCTATTTTGTCAAGATTTTAAAAAGTTTTGATTCTAAAAGACCGTAATACATTTTGTAAAATGACACCCCCCCCACTAAGGGGGAGGAGCCCGCTAAAAGATTTTAAAGTACAATTTCCGTGGTAACGCAATGTCCGATTTCAGAAATGGTTGTCACAGGATGAATTTTGAGGTTTTAAGCTTTCAAAGGATATATAATTTATGATGATTACTAAAACATGTGATAGGGAAAAATGAAACGAAAAATTATTTTTGTGACAAAGGTCAGAAGTCCAATTATGATGTAGTTGTATGTTTTGAGGTTCACTCTTGTCATAAATGAATCTATTACTATTCCTACATAATTTGTAACAAAAACAGTTGTAAACTGTCTATTTAAGAGTCTTAGACCTTTCCAACAATATATAGTTTGTCTTGATTAGATTAGTATTTAACTGTAATATAGTAGAATAGAATATAGTAACATAGAAGTAAACTTCTACCAGCGGGACGGTACCAGTTAAGGGGTTAAAAAATGTGTTTAAACACATTTTTAAAAATCATACTTTTTGATATTAATTGTTTGCACTGTGTGACAAATAATGTTATTAATTTTTTTCTGTTCATACCTGATTCCTTCTTGTTTCTAATAATGTGATATTTAGAGAATTGCATTGAAGCCAATTAGGGTCAATTTGACCCGCTCCATCAAAATCGTACCCAGAAATCGAACATAATACAGGGGTTAAGTTGTTTAATAATCACTGTGATCATCATGATTAATGAAAGCTTAATGGTGTGTGCACAACAAATCAAATTTATTTGTGTGAGGGGGGTTGTGTATTCACACCAGGACTGTCCACTAGTTCACTTGCTTTGGTCCGGACCAAATACAATGTTGTTGTTGTTTTTACTTTCACACTGCCCTTTTTGCAAGTGAATTAGAAATTGTAAACAAGGTCATCACAAACTAAGGTCATCCATTCACTGGAAAGAAATTCTCAAGCAGGTAAAAGCAGGAACTGCAAAAACAGGCTGATTATTAAATAAAGTTAATGCAAAGATGCGAACAGATGTGGATTCGTGCCGGGCAATGCAATGCAAATTGGGCGACGCAATTGTCGCGAATGTGCAATATTCGCCTCAATCGCGTCTTCCACGAAAGTTGAAAAATTTCTACTCAAGTGGAAAATTTGCATGACACGTTATTGCACAAGCTAATCAGCGCTTACTGACATGCCCGGTTGTATCATAAAATGTAGGCGAGCATTATTATGTTTTATTCACACAACTATTGTTTATAGAAAGCATGGTGTTTCATGTGAGTGTAAAGTAACTGGCTGTCGGTTGCAAAGCATCTAGTCATAACATTTTAACTCTGCATCGTTTCACACTGCACAAGTTTGGCAACGCAATGCAGGGTTAACAATGCAAAAGCGATGCTAGCCCTGCTCTGGAATAGGGTTTCATAACTCCGGGTAAAAAGCGGTGCTAGCTGCTTCTAAATTTCAAGAGTCGATCTTACCTTTACCCGTAGTTAAAAGGAGGGTTTAAGACTATGATAACTAGTCCTATGTTTCTCAGGAGGACATAAAATTTTGTCAGCAAACGTGAAAGCATTAAAATATTTTTCCACTGTCTCAAAATATTTCCCTTCAAGAGGCTCCATACTCATCAAGCCTAAGGTCAAAACCTGGATTATATCAATATAAAAATGTGCTATACTGAACTATTTTCAGAGCATAGTCTCTTGTGATATCTGGCATTCATTCAAGAAATAAGACAAAAATAAAGGGAAGAGCAGCTTTCATTACTGACCTTGGACTGAGACAGAAGACCTTATCTGACTTCCTCTGTGTCTGCCATTCCAGGGTTCATTAATGTGCACCATAATTGCCATCACAAAGCTATGCAGCATCTCTCTGTCTAGGTGCCCCTGGGTTAAATTACACATCACATCACATCACAAAATGTCTTCTACCTGATCTTCGGGATGATTTTGCACCTGTGCTGTGTTAGTATAAATATTGCCTAGTGGTGTTATGGAATACTAGATTCTGATTAGTCAAACGTGGCACCCAGAGGTCATATATTTCC
Source organism: Tor tambroides (assembly GCA_021397915.2). NCBI lineage: Eukaryota > Metazoa > Chordata > Actinopteri > Cypriniformes > Cyprinidae > Tor > Tor tambroides. Next base: position 20,107 of record JAFVLL020013558.1, on the reverse strand, counting down.
TAATGTTTGCCATTGTCTGTATGAATACAGATGAACATAGCCTTTGAAAATTACAGTCATAGGCCCATTGTTGTGGTGCTCGCCTAGTTTGTTCAATGTAATTATTATTTTTTCTTAGTGGAAACTTTAACATAATATACGGTTGTAGTTAACTCAATTATGCAGTTAATTTCAAATATGCAACTAATCCAGCAGGAACTAATGGGTGCCAGCCACAGTATCCGTGACCTAATACACACACAAATTGACCAGCACTATAAAAAAGATGACAGATTATTCTCTCACAGAGATTAATTTGGCTGTGCATACTTGACAAACTGCCCAGACTAGATTAAGTTGTGACAGATGAGGTTACTAATGTTGATCCAATGAGGGGTCATGAAGACTAGAGAGACTTATAAAGCTGACAAATTACGAATTAAGCTTCCATCATCAAGTCTCATTAAATGCTAATTGTAAACTAATTGTATTTGTAAAGTTAACGTACTCATAGTGAGCCAGTTTTTGGAAACTATTATATTTTCTATTGGTACCACAAACAAGATCCATCAGAATTAATAGGCATATCCATAATACAGTGAAACAGATGGCAACATTAAGTCCCATAAATCCATAAAAACATAAGCCACTGTATTTCAAAATAAAAAAATCTATTGCTCTGAAATTTCATATTCAGATGCATAGACTCTGAGCCTTTAGTATTGCGTTATGAGCACTAATTTATATATTAAAGGTGTCATAGGTGATTGTCTTCAGAAACATTTTTTGTTATTCTGGTTGAAAGTCTCTTCACATCCTGATGGCAATCATTAAGTTAAGTGGTCTAAATGTATTTATCTGTATTTTTATATTCTGTGGAAGGTGTAGGACCAAGAAATGTTCGTCCAATCAAAACGCTCGGTCCGAGCATTTTAATTGTCTTTTCTACCTGTCTGTCAACGTATGTATTTGCGTACCTCTGCGCACCCTGTTCGCGCAGACACGATTCGTCATCAGCGCGTTCATGCACGCTGTGCAGACACAGCGACAATGGCAGAAGTGCTATCAACAACCCGATCTTCCTTCCTGGTATTGTAGTACTTTTACTAGCTATAAAGTTTTCTGACCGGTGAATGACACATGATGTAGCCCAGCGGCCCCCACCCAGTCCTCGTGCCCCGTTTTGCATATTTTGCTTAGTCTCTTTTAGTTAACACACCTGAATCAGATAACCAGCTCATTAGAAGAGAGCTACGTGTGAACTGTTCCGATTGACATGCTCCCTACACAGTGTTCATTGCTCCTTACTCCCTGAGCAGGGGAAATCCGTCGGAAATTTCACTTCGGAACATTCATTCGCAGATTGCACTGCGCAGCGTCTTTACACACAGACGAAACTTACTAGAGAAGTGTGACATAATATACCTCTGTAAATAAATACAATTTAAATTCACATCTTGCACACTTTATTGCCCTTTGTATGGAACATATATGCTTGCTTTGAACTGAAATCATGGCGGAATATCTGGTGATGTCCACCTCGCAGGGCACTTATGACTTACGGTCAAATAGAGCAAAAGTCAGACTTGATAAGATATATGAAATGTGCAGAGCGGGGAGAGCGTGAGGACTGTTATTGGAAACCGTTGATGTAGTAATTTAATGTTGTCTCTGGTATTCCGCTCTCTGAGCGTATGTGCGTTCAGGGGGCGTGGCTTTGGACGGCGATTGCAGGGAGGGTGGGACGTTCGCTTTCAGTGCTATCAGGCTAAAGTTAGCATTTTCCAAGATGTCTCACTACACCTTTAAAGGACAAGACAAGAATGCCAATCAAAATAACTATAGCCATGGAAGATCGTACTGTAAAATGCTGAAAAGAAATCATCTCCTTGCTTAAACTGGGTTCACTGCTGCCTTTGAAGCAGAATCGTTCATCTCATGCTGAAGAGAGGGAAAGGAGCCAAGAGCCACAGGCGACTTAACTCCCTTCTCAAAACTCTAATCATGCCTTGGACGTTCCTTTAAAATGGAAAAGAAATAATTAGGAGGATTTAATGATACAGGGTCAATAATTATGGGTAATCAAAATTTAACAGCCAAGTTATTTTTTTCCTCATTGACATCATAAACTGAAGAGAAAAGCAAAACATTTGCTGTCACATAACATCCTAATAAACAATTAAAAGTAAGCATTGTATGTTCAGATTATGTAGTTTATTTGACTTTAAACCAGACATTACATTTTCCGATTTCATTCTCTTACCCCAGGCTACATCATTCAGTCAGCTTAATCATAAACACTGCATAGGCCTAATATTATATAACAGAACTACTGAATAATTTAGTGAGATTACAGAATCAAACACTCGGAGCTTGCAATATTGGCTGCATCTTATGTTGCAATGTTATTGCATGACTAGAAGGGTTAGTTTTGCATAACTAACTTCCTTCATGGCAAGCCCTTGGCTCTATGTTGCAAGGGATGCCTTATTTCCATAGCAACACTATCTTGGAGCAGACTTATGTAGAAGGTTGGCATGAAAAGAAAAGAGGGTGGGTGTGCCTTTCTAGGCTACTCTGAGAAAACAGCATTGTTAGATCAGCAGAACAGACAGAATTTTAATATGCTTATACATACTGAGCAACACAGATTCAATCATTTAACATTTAAAAGAGCACTGAAATAGAACCTGACACTCTGCATAAGCATTTGTAACCACAACTCATTATACCGAATGCTTAACATATGGGAGTGCAACAATATCGTCATCTCCTAGCGCAGATTCGGTCATGCATGGTCGCTTATTTTTTGACTCTCCTCTTTTTTGTCTTTCCTTTTTATATCCCATAGTTTCATTTCTCTCTTTTGCTCTGTTTTGGCAGCCACACCCTCATAGCTCAAGTGTTATGACAGCTTTGATCAAATCTTCTGTCTAGACAATGTGATGAGTGGGTGGTCAGATTTTCCTGCTGCTATACACAACATGCAACTCATCTGTCTTACTTTATAAAGGGTGTAAATGGTTTACTAATCATATCATAAGGGCAGTCTAACATAACATAAGGCTAGCCCTGTAAATCCATTGGCAAAGCATGGCCGAGGTCATGGGTTTGATTTTCAGGGAATGCATATACTGGAACATTACGGCCATCGGTAGACCAAAACGTAGCATAAAAAACATACAGGAAGGCTACAGAACATGGCATTGAATCTTTTTTGTGAAAAGAAACACACCGTGGAAAAATAATAAATAAAATGGCTTCAGGGGTGAGCAAAGGCCCAAAACAACAAACCAAGACCATTACCGTGTAAAAAAATCTACTAACAAGTATACTCAAGTGCACTGTTCACACAGAATGCATTTTTGCTTGTAAAAATGTGAGATGTAGAGCAGATAAATGGAAAACAATGTGTCTTGAGAGAGTTTTTAAATGCTGAACAACATTTTGTTTGATGCTCTGTCTTAAAAGCATGGCACTCATGCACAATGCAGTGGTCAAGGACCAGTGTTGTCAATTATTATCCGTGTGGCCAATTGTTTTCTGTCTCTCTTTAACTGTAGAAAAGCCAAAAAATAATCCTAGTATGCTATTTAAACATAATAATCAGCACTTATACAAAGACTGCAGCTGTGTGTGTGGATCTGCTAGGATGTCCAGCTTGAGAGAAGGGAAAGGAAAATTATTTTGGTATTTTGTAGCAGATGTTTTGTTTGGGCTAGACCCTTTTGATCTAAATGAAAATCACCAGGGAACAGTGTTAACTGCTTGTATCAAAATCAAAGAGAATGAACACACACTCTTACACACTCATGTATTCCCACACATCTCATTGTAGTGTGAGCAGTCTGTTCCTCTGGTGACCCTTGCCCTAGGAGTGCCACCACTTTGATCTTCCTCAGCACTGGCATTGCTCACGATTGGTTGGCACCTCTAATGGAAATAGGCCATCCGTGCCAGCTGTGGGCGTCTTAAAAGTGGGCTCTGTTAAAGAAAAGAATGAAAATCAGAAAATGATCACAGGTTTTGTACATTTGAACATCTGGAGAAGAAAATGATCTCAAGACCTTCAGAAAAGCTGTTAGCCTTTTCTGAAAGCAAGCTCAACAGTTGGGCAACAAACAAAGAATAAAAAAGCCCATTTGAGTCCATTGCATGCTGTGGCTATAACCAGAGAGGCAGATGTTCTTTTAGCCCATTGCATGCTCTCTAATTTATACTTGCCTTTCACTTATTCTTCCCCTGTGGTTTGGCCTGCACTTGTTATGGTGGCTACTGTGCTTTTGTGGTAATTTCATTTTACAGTCAGAAAAGAACAGCATTAGTATGTGGCCACACAATTAGTGCCCATTTTTCCCTCCTAATGCAGACCAAAAAAAATGTTATATGAAACCACAGTGTTTTTCCCTGGAGTAATGCCATCAGAATAATTTTTAACGCAAAGTGAAACATTAACATATTCCATCAAAAAGTGATAATGAGTATGACTATTTTTTTTTAATTGCTGCAAGTAAAGGGCACAGTCATGCTATGTTGTGATAACTTCAAATACTGTTGTTACTGTAAAAATGTTTCATATTCTTCCTGTAGCAAACATTTTGCAAACTGTCTGCAGCAGTGGTTTTAATCCTGCTAAAAAGTTTGGGGTGCATTAAATTGATCAAAAATGACAGGAAAGACATTTAAAATTTTACAAAATGTTCTTTTTCTAATAAATGAAGCTTATCATCATATTAGAATGATTAAAATGCATTAAAATAGACAACATATATTTTAATATTTTTTACTTAAAATATTTACTTAATATTTTTGATTAAATAAATGGGTAACACGTGAGGCACATGACTAAATAACTAATTCAAAAGCCATAACCACAATGACATATTACCTAACAATTAGTTAATAGTTCTGTGCCTCAACAAGTAAAGTCGTAACATAATGATACCTTTGCAAATCATTAGCTAATGAAAGCAGACAACTGGAAGTTAGATTACATAACTTTGACCACTGTGATATTTAACATATGAATTTACATCATTAGTTAATATAATATGTTATTAGGGAACTAATATTTTATGACACATTTAACTAATATCAATTTATTTATTACTTAATATATGAATCATATAGAATGTTCATCAGTCGCTGATGTAGTAATAATTAATAAATGGTTTGTTTCTTCATGAGTTATACATTAACTTGTGATTATCTGTGCATTAGTTAAGCATGAATTAATGCATATTTGTGCACCCGTATTGTAAAGTGTTACTAATAAATGCACCCTTGGTGAGCATAAAAGTCTTCTTATGAAAACATTATTATATATGTTTTTCAGAACCAGAATATTCATATTATTTTAATTAAGCGACAGTTAACAACTCCATGACATTTCCTGAGCACTGCTTTACTGCTTCAGCTAAATGTCAGCGCCAACAGACACCAGGCTGACCTGTACATGATATACTGCTTTGATTGTCATAAGAACTGAATCAAAGTGACGTGTGGATCTGATCTGGCTTTCAGCTTGTATTTTAAGTGGAAACCGGGCTCTTCACAGCACACTACTACCTCTCCTCTGAGAGTTCCCCCATCAGCTCTATCATCAAACCACCATTTCACATCAACATGAATAAGCACCGGAATGACACATTTGTCTCACACTGACAGCCTGACACAGTCTGATCTCACACAATCCCTGGCATATCCCTGCTTTCCATCTTCTCCTTAGGGGAAATCTTAGGTTGGGTGGTGGGGAGGTGTCAGAGCACAGTTAAGGTGCTTGATTATTCTAGGATAAAAAGAAACCATCCATTTTGTGCCATTTTCTTGTCAGGGGAATTCAGGGGGAATTTGATGTCTATTCATTTCAAAAGCTCTTTTGAACGAAGGTGGAAATGTTTTGTTTCCCCCATGGTTCCCAAATGGAAAACCATAAAAGGAAAACACAATCCTCAAGTCATCTTTCTGATGCTGCTGGTGTTGCACTGCTGCCACATCCATATTTTTCATTTGCATTATGACTCTGTCGTATGAAATGATGTAATTTGGAGCATAATGACCAGCAATTGTGTACTGTGCACCCAAGTCCATTTGTCTTATTTATTCTTGAGACTCATGCAATATGACTCTGCATTAAAACAGCACAGTTTGCCTTGCTCCCAGCAGTCAACATAAATCCAGCAGAAATGAGACCATTTTCCCACCCAGAATAAATGTCTGCCATTAGGCTGTCCGACTGGCTGCAGCTGACATGAGATATTACCTTTTTCATGACTTGGGGGACTTTGTTAACTTCCACATGACTCTCGGTGTCTCAAGAAAGGTCAGTGTGGAGAGTCGGCCTACTGTGGAGTACAGCTCACAATCCATTTCTTTTCTAAAAGTCCTTCTTTCAGATCTCCAGATACTGCTGGATCAAATGTTTCGAAGCCAACAAAGGTACAGTTTATACCCTACTGTTATGGGCTTTCTCACTGTGTAGTTATGAGCTGTGTCATAATACTGCCAACATGAGACTTCTTTAAAACAAAGTGAAAGAATTTAGGCAGGTGAAGCTGAAGAAGGGCAAAAGAGACCCTATTAGCATCGATTACAAACCGACAGCTTTAATACGTGCCAGAAATGCTGAACTTTGACCAAACCTACAGTAGAAACAGTGTTTGAATGTCTGTGACCATTATACCATAACCCCAGCGTGTGTTGCTGGACGTTAGGTAATGCACATAGATAACTTTTTTAACATTACCACATGGTAATTCAGTGATGCTTTTATATTGAGCTGTTTGATCTTACAAATGGAAGACAGACTTCAAAGGCCCGTTGAGAGTAGACTAAGGAGTTTGATTTGCAATAAAAGACCGTGGAATCAAGTGTGCTGAGAGGTATTATGTGAGACAGCACAGAGAAAAGAGGCATCTGATGTTACAAAGAACTTTTAAAAACTATTCCAAATATCCAATCTGTAGAAACCATCAAAGTTTTCACTACAAAGCCTTACAATTTATCATCAAAGAGCTCAGAAATACTCTTAACAGATGCTTTGAAATTCTGAGACACCGTGTTTATATGTAGATACTTTTTGTTCTTGGTGAAATTGGACACAACCCTGACATATGCCATAAGAAGGCGAGGCTGTCAAATGCTTGGAGGTATACATCAGCTTAAGACTCCACTAGTGTTCAGACTAATTCAAAGAGGAATTTTTAGGCTTTGTAACCTCTTACCATGGAGCGGACCAGTGATTTAGGTCAATGGCATCCCAGAGTAGGACCCTGCCTTGGAGAATCTAGACCGTTTGCCTTGGACAGAGGCCATCCGAGTGAAGTCAAGCAAGTTCCACCCTGTTCAGACTCCCACAGAGAAAGAGGGAGAGAGGGATGGGAGAGGGCTTTGGGTGTACATTGACCTAAAACCGTGACTGTGATCACAATGAATGGTTAATGCTGCTCAGAAATAACCTGGTAAAATAAAGGTTTAATAAGTAAGGGATAATGCATAAAACTTCTCAGTACTGGAAGGGGTTTATTTACCATCTTGATCGGCTTATTGTACATTATCCTGTTTATTACACGGCTACTCAACAAATAAATGCGTGGACGTGAACCATTGATTTGAGTAAAAATTATTTTATCATCTTACCTGTTTATATCTTAAAGCCTCCACTAAGATTATAGTTGGCCTAACCATGTATAATAGTCAGAACAAATCCTTTTTTTTTAAATGGAACTGTTTATTGAAAATTTAGACAAAAAAGTATGTGTACGTGTGTTTTTTGTTGAGTATCATATTTTACATAGGCTTTTACGGCCCATATACAAACAGTCTCAGCTCTGACATAGATAATATTAAGAAATATCAGGTCACTGAATGGCTCAATTGACTAATCAGAATTAAATATGTGTAACAGAATGAAGTATGCAGCAAATAAATAAACAGACAGACAATATACTAACATATGTTGGAAAAATTTGCCCATTTTGAACATTATATATTAAATAAAGTGGAGAGGGTATTTTTACTTGTGTTACTTGTTTTCTTTTATGCTACTTTTTGTGCCTCCTAAATGTCTTTGAATTCATGTAATTTATATAATTATGCAGCTCCAGAATTGTAATTTCTATAATTTACGTAATTGTTTATACAACCCCAATATTGACAAAAGAATCTTTGATAACACTTTAGAATACTGTTCTATCATTAATGAATGATAACACAACATTAATGAATGAGTAACACAACATTAGCACTGTAGTAATTACTATTAACTAACAAGAAACTTTCATCAATGGATTAGTAAGTAATAGTGCTTAGTCGAAAGTGGTGGTTCACTATTATGGCTTTTTCACTATTAAGGCTGCTCTCGTTGGAATACATGAGCACTGAGTGCCCGGTGATCGCGTGGAGCTCACGTCTCCGAAATCGGCGAAGCACATTTTCAAATAGGCACTGTCTTTATAAATAAACCACAGATTTGAGATTTAAACAACTACATTCTCGCCTGAAATACTTTTAAATCTACGTTTCATGACATAACAGTAATATTTAAAAAAATTATGCGAATATGGTGGTTGAAATACAATGCTGTGTGAACTCAACCAATCAGCATGTTCAGCGCCCAAGTCCTGCCCCCGAAAGTTCAAATAAAATAAAAGCTTAAAAAGCAGGGAAAGCTCAAAAAGCAGGGACTTTCTGAGGAGCAAATTTTTACCCGGAACTTTATTTAGATCCTGGTTCCTGCGGTGGAAACACACCAAGTACCAGCACTGAGTAAGTCCCTAGTTCCTGGGGGAAGTTCCTGCGGTGTACCATATTTCTCCTGGAGAAGTGAAGTGACATGTGGCCAAGTATGGTGACCCATACTCGGAATTTGTGCTCTGCATTTAACCCATCCAAGTGAACACACACCCGGAGCAGTGGGCAGCCAATGCTGCGGCGCCCCGGGAGCAGTTGGGGGTTCGGTGCCTTGCTCAAGGGTCTCACCTCAGTCGTGGTATTGAAGGTGGAGAGAGGGTTACAAGTCCAACTCTCTATCCATTAGGCCACGACTGCCCCCACTACTAAGAACTACTAAGAACTACTGTACACAGGTTAATAATTAACGTGAATAATGGAAAAAGTATAATTAATTCTTAATTGAAGATCATGGAAACCCACTAGTAATGACTCAAGTATTACCTTGAGAAGGAAATACTAATTATTTGGATCAGTATTCTAAAGTGAAGGACATGGTCTCTCTAGTAATGACTGAAATCATGATAAACTTTTAAAGATTTGTAAAGTATTGGACAGTAATGACTCAAGTGTTATTACATCCTTCTAAAGGAATTACTAATTGGATCAGTATTCGAAAGTGAAGATAATAATAACTCCCTTGTGACGGAAGTCATTGTAAACTTTTGAGGTTTTTGTAAGGTACTTTCCAAAGGATTTGGTAACACTTAACACTAAATAACACTAGTCATTACTAGTGGGTTACCATGATCTTCACTTTAGAAAACTGATCCAAATAATTGGTGATTCCTTTAAAAGAATGTAGTTATAGTCAATTTTATCCAAAAACTAACAAAAATCTCTAAAGCTTACAGTCACTTCAGTCAGTATTAAGGTATTATCACGATTTTCACTTTAGAATACTGAAGCAAATAATCAGTAATCCCTCATGAAGGATTTGGTAATACTTGAGTCATTACTAGTGGGTTACCATGATCTTCCCTCACTTCAATTAATTATACTTTTTGGATAATTCACATTAATTATGAACCTGTAGTTCTTAGTAGTTCTCTGAGAGAAATGAAAAATCAGTAGTTATTGATTAGCTAACCACTTTCTAGTGAAATCTATTACTTACTAATTCCTTAATCTGAGTTCCTTGCTAGTTAATGGTAGTTACGAGAATGTTAATAATGCATTAGTCATTTGTTCCTGTGTAGTTATTAATTAATGACAGAACAGTATTCTAAAGTGTTACCGAGTCTTTTTCATAAAACAAGCAATGCATGAATACCAGGAATGTAATTCAAATTTCTACAGATCCTCCTCACTGTGTTTGCTTATTAAATATTTTTTTTAACAAGATACTGCTAAATGATGCTTTTGATTATCACAAAGTACAGTAGCTACCCTCAGCTATACATAACCAAAAATCAGCATAGAAAATGTGTCAGCAGGTTCTGTCAGAGCCTGACCATTACACATATGAAGAACTGATTGATTCTGCCATAACATATGCCTTCTACCCCAAACTAATTTCAATAATTCAGCTGGTTTATTCACATACATTTTTTAAATGAAAGGATAAAATAAATTTGATAGTGTTACTCAACACTGGAGGATTTAAGGGATTTACTAAGAGCCTTCCTTCCTTTTCGGCAGTTTACAAAGAGCAACGGGAGCTATAAAAGCAGACCAGTACCCCATGTATGCCAAGCGCTGTGTCGTCCCCATGCCAAGACAAACAGACATTTACCTCACATTAGTCTCCAGCTGGGGCAATGGGTGCTGAATGCACATGGTGTATTCATATGGAAGTCTCCTAATGAAGAGAGACATCTAGTTAAAACTTTCCAGGAGCTGGCTTGGAGAAGGGCGGAAACTACTCCTTTTCAAAATGAGATCCTTCCACTGTTAGGCATCAGTGGTTTCCTAAATTTGTAAACCTTCAACCATTAAAGAGTAAACTGACCCCAGCTGTTGTTTTTTCTTCTCCTCTCTTCCCCTTTTTTCTCGCTTCTCTGAACAACCACATCACTGATGTGGATTAGAGGGCCTGGAAAGTGGTGTTTAGATGTGAATGGCACATTTTGTGGACTGCTGACTTGTAATATGGAAGTCTTTACATGTGGTTTGTGACCCTCTTTTCAGTAAGGTCAAAGAGGAATGAGGGGAAAATGGAGGAAGCCTGCACCATTCTCCAGCGCCATTAGGTCTGTATATGACTAACAAAGAGATGGTCTGTTTGTAATGCTGGGTACCGGGCAGTTTAAAACATGAAAGCAAGACGGCTCGGGTCAGACTGCAGAATGTTAAGATTCAAGGTCACTTGCTGTCTTGCGTTGTTTCTCTCTCAGGTGTTCTCTGATTAGTTTTCAGAGGAAGGAGAACTGAAGGGCTGCTGGGACTATGTTCTCATCATTTGGGCTGCTTCTAAAATGACCTCTGTGGATTTGGGTGGTCTGATGAAAACATTGTTCTTACAAGTATGAGTAATTGCAAAACTGACTCATTTGACAGCGATGTCCAAAAGTGTGCAGTCGAACTCAATAACGAAGGTTTTTTTTTTTTTCTTAAAGAGAACATTTTCCAGGCACATACCCCTTCAGCTCCACCTTCTCATGATTTCTTTAGCTATACTGTGCTGTCTGTTTCTCAGTTGTTACAAAGACCTGATTCACAGCACAGTCCAAGGTCAATAAAAGCACTCAATAAAATGGCTTGTGTAGGAGTTTTTGTATGCAGCTGGAATAGCTCAAAATATGATTATCATCATAATGTCAACAATAAGTGCTCTATCTGTCCGTCCGTCCGTCCATCCATCATCCATCCATCCATCCATCCATCCATCCATCCATCCATCCATCCATCCATCTTTCTGTTTAAAAGGAAAAACAATTTCAGTTTTTGTACTTTTAAATGAGAAACACCACTTCTAAATTTCATGTTTAAATGTTACTTTCCATTTCTTTGTAATTGTGAAAAATACTAAAAATTTCTGTGAAAATGTTTTCAACACCATTTTTTTCATAATAATAATAATAATAATAATAATAATAATAATATCTGATTTTTTTCATCAAATACTTTTCAGTATATTATTATATTTAAAGTATTTAGTTATTTATAAAATAATAATAATAATAATAATAATAATATAAAAGCCATGGATTGTACTAATAAATAATTTTTGGCTGCCCAGTAATGTTTATATATTTTGTTTGGTGGAGACAGATTTGACCTACTGCATTTTTCCAATTAAAAGCCGTTTTGTCTGTTTTCATATTACAGTTAGACCCACATGTAAATATAAAATCCTAACCAGTCTTGTCAGTGGGACAGGCGATGGAGGCAATCCCAGCTAAACGATGGCCTGGAGTGAAAACACTATTGAGGAAGTTGTGGTTGAGTGAAGGTTCCTCTCTGGAAAGAATAATAAATATGATTAGATCTCATTCATCTCAGTCTAACATGCTCACATAGAGTCTCTTTTCATTTATGTGTGTGTTTTTGTGATATTATTTGAAGGCTACTTATTCAGAGCGTTAGATGAAAGGAATAACATTTGTTTATGTGTAGATTTTAGACCATGAATACTTATGGAAAATATTCCTGTATAGACTGGGTTCAAACAGGATATATATCACAGGTAAAGTTAAGGAAAGTATATTTAGCTGTAGGGTTTTGCTGAGTCTAATAACTGTCAGAATTGCTGACTTCACATTTAAATCAAGCCTCAAGACAAAACTCTTCAAGATTTACCAAGTTCCCTAACTTTAAAATTTCATGATCTATAAAATATAGTGAATAAATTTTGAGGGTTTATGTCCTTGCTACGCAATATTCTAAGTCCTTCGCTTTATTTCTGAAAGTTACTTTTATTAAAGAGCAGCAGGGTAAGCAGAGTATGTATTTTCTGGTCAGCACTATGCATATTGTGTGTAAGTGCAAAACAGCATCTGTCAGTGTCAGAGGGTTGTAAGCGTCCAGTAGGCTCAGCTCAACAGGGACTTCCTCTAGACTGATTACCCATGAATCTTGGGGATTGAGTGAGGCTGACCTCTCTGAGCCTGAGGGCCATATGGAGAAGAGAATGTGTGAATGTGTGAGATCAGGCACCAGGCACCTTCACATCCAGTTTTTTCAATGCATTACCTTACCAGATATAAGAAGGGCAGTAAGTTGTTTCTACTAAGTAGAGTGCTATGATATTTTTAAAGACCAACAAGAATTTTTGGCAAAAACACTTTTGCATATTAAGAATAATTTGTGCATGAATAATTCAGAATCATTAAATTTGAAAAATGATTGCTTATAATTTGACTGGGAATAGAGTAAATTCCAGTATCATCATCTTTAGGTATGCCTTGTAATAAAGCACTTTATATTAATTAAAATATTAATAACCTTTCCATTAAAAAACTCCCAACTCAAAATACTTCAGGGTTGAAATTTACATGCACGTCATACCACATTATTCAGTCACCATTTTTATATTTTATGCTAAGAAAAAAAAAAATCTGCACAAAACTGTAAACACAGAGCTAAATAATTGAATTCGATGGGCCAATGTAAGTGTAACCATGAAGAAAGACTGATATATGCTTTTGAACAACTTTACGTCATATCACCACCGTTCTGACAAACCACTGTTCAAGAGAGAATTTTGCAGCATACAATAAGAAAATTTCATAGTGAAAACATATTTCACTATATAAATCAATTTGTTTATTTATTTTTCAAAACATATGGAGAGGTATTATGCCAGGGGGTTAAAAAAGGGCACAAACGGCAGTGTTTCCTGAGAATGACCCCCTCAGTTGAAAGACATTATGTGCTGAATGTTCACAACTTGGCTGTTGATATTCCCTGTGGGTCCCGCTCAGCCCTTCATAGACTACACAGATCAGTGTTTATTATGAGGATGTGTGCGTGAGATTGAACCTGCATCAGCACATTGCAAAGCAATGCTGAAACTCTGTGCAGAAACTGCACGGTCACACATGAAGAAAGCAAACATGCACTAAATGATGCTTTTTTTTTTGGCATTAAGATGCATCACACCTAGTAGATTAATTTAATTTTATTGCATCATATGCATATTGATATAAGTCACAGTAGTGGCAACAGTAATTAAGACTTTCATCGTACCACTGTGACTATGTTGTAGTATGCAACTCTCCTGGTTAAACAAGCAATATCAAATTAGTTTTTTTCCCCAGTCTTACTGATCATTATACACATTTGTCTAGATTCTGAAGCAAACCTCTTTTTTGTTTTTCCATCAGACTTAAGACCTTCTAATTAACAGCCCAGATCCATAAACCCCAGGCTGTAATCACCCAAAGCTCACTTGATTGATCTACAGCTTTTAACATAGAGCAACTGCTGTGGGATCTTTACGGCGCTTAAAAGGCATTGATATTCCTCAAACATTCTGATTAGGGCTTTGTTCAGAACTCTTAAGCATTAAATATTGAGTTTGTGCAATTACTGTAATCCAGCCCAAACAGTTTTAAAATACATGTAAAGTTCCATTTAGTTTCCATGTAGATTATTTCAGCCTGTGAATAATGACAGAACAATCTGCCATTGAAAATGTAGCTGGTACTGATGGTGCCATTATAATATTTACATACTAAATGGTTATTGAAATATAACAATTTAAAACAATTGTTTTCTATTTGAACACATTTTAATATGCAGTGTATAAATGGCACAGCTGAATTTTCAGCAGCCATTATTCCAGTCTTCAGTGGCATATGAACACCAGAAATCACTCTAATATGCTGCTTTGCTGCTCAAGAAACATCAGTTCAAATGAACATTTGAAACACAAATCTTTTATAACATTATAAATGCCTTTACTGTCATTTTTGATCAATTTAATACATCCTTGCTGAGTAAAAGCATTAGTTTCTTACTGACCCCAAATTTTTGAACGATAGTGTATTTGTATACTAAATAAGGATTGATGGATATTTTTCTAGTATCTATTTAACCATGCAATGGCAATTAAACTGGTAAGACAAAAGTCTTGCACTTAAACAGCCAAAAGAACACAAGATGTGCTGAGCATCCTTATAATGGCAACGTGGCTCTGCAGAGACATTTAATTTCTACCAAACCTAAGATTATAGAATATTTTAACAGAAAATTGCTGTATTCAGTTAATCTCAACATTTTTTTTTTAGCATCTGGAACTACAAATCTATTTTAATGATAATATAACAGGACTGGAACTACACTTACAAATTTGAATTTGTTGAGTCTCATCAGCTTCTGGAGATTTAACCAATCCTTTACCCACCACCTGAGGAAAATGTGATTTTCAAGCATGTGCGACGCATGGTGGATTATAGAGTGTGACCTTGACCATTTTGTCTATGGCAGCTTTAGAATGTCAAGGCTCACTTATATTAGATTAGTTAGATTATGAAAACAGCATCAGTCGTATTAACCTTTCAGGACCCTGAATGCATATATGTGCCTATGAAGTACATGCATTATTCAAAGTCTAGAAGCAAATACAGTACAGGCTACACTTTGCCCTCTATCTGTTCTAATTGGACATGAGAGATTAAGGTTTTCCAAGATAAATGGCCTTTTCCCTGCCTCTTTGGAATAAGCTTACCTTCAACCCTCACACACATAATGTGAGACAATATGACTATGTTTTGTGTGGTAAAAGTACTGGATGTTCTAGAAAGAGATTGCAGTCCCTGCCTTTAAGAATTATGCATATTCAGGGAATCAAACCACATTTAGCTGATACTTTTATTGCAGTTAGAGTATGGATTTGTGGAACAAATGTTTTTCTGTGGGCATGCTGTTACTTGTGTGTGTTTGTATAAATCTGGAATTGAGTGAACAGCTTCCCAGATGTGCACACAACAGGCAAGATCAGGCATTATAGGAGAACTATGCCATTTATTTATTTTTCTTAGTAAGACAATTGTAATTTATGCAATAGGTAAATAATATAGTTACCTTTTTTTAGTCCAGATGTGTAAAAAAAAAAAAAAAAAAAAGTTTGGGGTCAATTTGTTTTTTTACTTTAAAAAAATAATACTTTTATTCAGAAAAAATGCATGAAATTGATCAAAAGTGACAGTAAAGACTAATAATGTTACAAACTAATTTTATTTCAAATACTGTTTTTTTTTATATATATATATATATATACTCAATGAACCTTGAACAAAAATATTAAGCAGCACTGTTTTCAACATTGCTAAATGTTTCTTGAGCACCAAATTAGCATATTAGAATAATTTCTGAAGGATTTGAACAGTAGTTTAAGATTTTTGTTTATCCAAACCGTGACTGCATCACATAATGAGACAAGCAGTGGAAAAGTGAACTGTCCTCATCATTGATTAATGCCACTCAGATTACTTTACTCAGGAACCACAGCCAGTTCCTGGAAAACCACAGAGCAACTACTCTGTAATTATCCAAATAAGACCAAGCCCACAGTCCAACGCTAATATACGCACATCTGGTTAAATACATAAATGCTTTATTCCCAGAAATTTGGATCCATTATTTTTTACTATTTACAGTGACAGTGAAGTGCCCTTGTCTCTTTAGAACACAAACAGACATGTGCTAATGCATATTAAGAGTCTTCATGTTATTATACTCAACTACTTATACTCTACTTGATCATAAAATGACCTTGGACAGTGTATTAACATTAAGTGTATGATTGCTGCACCATTAGCATTAACCGTTAACCGAACTGGTTGTTTTCAATGTTCTTGAAACACTATCCCATCTGCCATTAGTCAAACAAACAGTAAGCCCTGCCCAAAACTCATTTCATACCATGAATAATAGTTTTGATGACATAACAGGGACCGATCAACTTGAAGGCATTCTCTCCAAATTAAGAACAGAAGAAAGCATTTTACCCCGGAAAAAAATGCATGCATCACCTTTATGGTTCTGTTACATAGGAATTTGATGACGATCCGAAATGACGCACACATTTTCAAATTTCTCTCTGAACCATAAATGAGTCTCATGGAGAGAAACTTCATGCTTTACATTTCTGTTCACTGTTTAACAACATCAAGGCACTTCTCTCACTTTCACAACACGTCAACAAAATCCAGATTCTCATTCCCTCTGTCAGGCTGCAAAAAAAATGAGCCTTTCTTCCTTTAAAGACGATCTCAAAGCCTGCTTACAGTAGGTGGCTTGTTAAATTGGTTTGCCGAGTGTGAGGAATCTGTGATCAAAGTATGAAAAACAAAGTCACAAAAATATTACATCAAAGAATAATAGCCAGACAAAATGACAGCGGAAAAGGTCATCTAAGGCGGATTTTAAAAAGATGCAAATAACACTGCGTGTCTTGTTTACTCAGCTCCCTTTTCCAGTCAATCAAAACCAAATCACATTGTCTTCATTTTCCACCAATGTCATGTTTTGCTACAACGTTTTAGTGTTCGCATGTCATCTACTGCATGCAGATGAGATCAATTTTTTTTGCCAAAAACCAGTGAAAAGGAAATTAAATGTGTCCATTTTTCAAAGAATGCTGAGAGTAACACTGTCAATCACATGATTTAACTCTTGAAAAGCTCATGAGAAAGATGACTGTCTTAATGCAGAGATACATCATTCACATCTAATTACACTCTCAGAGGCTGAAGTCAGATTGCAGTTAATAGTTCATGGTTATAGGGTTCCCTGACAGTACTTTGCAATTTTGTGACAACTGCAGATTACTTGAGCAAACCAATGCTTTAAGCGCCATTTGGAAAAACCACAACAATTTAGTTAATCGTTTAATGGTAGAGGAATATGGTACTGGCAGTTCTATGTCCCTTTAACTTCTAAAAAGGCTATTTACATGAACATCTAACAGTTTTCATTTTGTCTCCAGTCAAATAACAATCTTATTACGCAATTAAAACAACTATTCAAACAACACAAAAGTATAAATGTCTCCACAAAAAGAGCGACTAATACTGAAAATACTAGAGTGATTATGAAAGGGGAAAAACGATTCTTACATGCCCAAAAGTTTGGTACCAAAAACTGTAATGACAGAGGAAGAGTCAACAAATCACAATTTGAAATATTTACACAAGATTCACTTTTGTATTTTAGTGTTCTCTCTTGGATGGAGCCATTCTCATAAGAGTCTATAGTAGAGCAGAAGATGCATGATCAGTGAGCTCTGGTTTTAAAAAAAGAAAAGAAAAAAGGGACATCCTTATCTTTCATGGAATATTCTTTCTGAATTATTCATGAAAATGTCTGATTTCAGTGATGACTGCCGATTCAGTAATGAGTAGGTGATGGAGTGCTGGTTTATGACACAGTGTAATTAATTTCTTTGGGATGTTGTCCATGCCACCCCAAAACTGTCCTTGGATTGCTGAAAGTGGATGCATAGTCAAGGTCCTTTGATATTTTTAAGTTGTGAAAAAAAAAAAAAAAAAAAAAAAAAGGGGGAAAAATTATTTATAAGAACATGCCAAAACCACTTGTTCCACAAGTAACAGAAAACTCACTTCAGGCTTTCTAGTTATCCTGGAATACCTAATTTCACTCATACGCAGAAAATCATTCATGAACACACACATTCCTTGCAAACCTACACATACACAGAGAAGCAAGACCGTGTCCAATTTTCCTCCAGATATTCCAAGCTATCATAAGGCCAATGGAAACTTCTGCGTGGGTCAATTCTTTATGGATTTGCGAGCCCAAAATGAATGGAACCGCAGGCTTAGATAAGTCAAGATAAAAAGATATCCAGCGCTGGGTTTCATTAGTTTGCAACGTCAGGGTAAAAACTCTTTCGCTCATTTATGCATGAAGCAAGAAATATTTCCCTGGTTGAGTCTGTTGGGGGCCAGTGTTGCTCTCTCCCTGGGACTGCTTTAGTCTGAGTCATTTTTACACATACAGCTACACTCCTCATGGTGCTCCAAGGGGACATCCGTTAGAGTCTTTTGCAGCCCCCGACCCCCTGCCCTGTGTTTCAGCATCAGAACCTGCACAAGAAGAGAGACATATAGAGACAGACAGAGAAACACACAAAAATGATTTAAGCACTTGAACACATTATCACATCATGTAAACCCAAAGGGTCTCATTCACTAACCACTGACCCTGCCATTATTGAACATTAAATTAACATTACATTATTTCTAAATTCAGGCTAAATTTTAGAACCAACTCAAACTAAGCATACTAAAACATAATAAATGGCACATATTAATAATGCCACATGTATGCCACATTGATGCATATAAGAACACTAGCACAGTTATTAGTGAAAGAAACCTAATATATGAAATGTACAGTATAACAGAAGGCCTTCAGTTCTTTGCTATATACCTCATGGTATTTTTTGGCCACTTTGGTGGGCGAGCACTGGCAATCATAGCAGTTGTGAGAGCAGCATGCACAGTTCCCTCCACAGCGCTTCACCAGCAGGCAGCTGGGCCAGAAGATGGCGTCCGTCCTTTTCAGCTCCTCACGCAATGAGACAGAAAAGTTCCGTGGAGTGCAACTGTAAAGCCGTACCTCCTCACGAAGCAGGTTCAGGTCCACCACTCCTATTCAAACAAAAATACACAGCAAGTTTTTTTTAAAAAGTTCCAGTATGCACCAAGTATGTTTAAATACAGGATCTTCACCTCTGGATTTCTTTTGGTGGAAGAATGATTTGCCCACCACCTGCCAGGTAGGCTTGTAGAGGTCCTCCATGTCCACCTGCCAGCGTTCTGGCTCCAAGTATTTCATCACTTCCTCCATCGTGCTGAATCCAGCTACAGCTTCACTCAGAACATCCACACTCTGCATCCATGCAGGCGTCACTGCAGGGGCCTCGGGCTCCAACTGCCTCTGAATACACAAATAAAAACAAGAAATCAGTGGTACTGCAGCCACTCCATACGGGCCATTTCAATTTGAACAAGTGATTATAAAGTGTTCTGCAGAAGCCTGATACGTTTTTAATTTATTTATTGTTTAATGCTTTGCTTTCTTCACACATTGTGGCTAATTATGTGAAATTAAAGGAAAATATAATTTAAGCACAGACTGACTGTGAATAATTAAGGAGTAACTGAAATTATATATGAATGTATTATGAGTATTTAAAATGCAGAAAACGCTAGATGTGAAATTAACCTTAAGGCAAAATAAGGCTAAATATTTTTTCCCTAAAATAATATAGAATCATAGAATAAAAAAAACAAAAAAACAACACTTTTTAAACTCATACACACACAAACAACATTTTAATGTTTTTTTAAAAATGCATGATATTAAAATTCTTTATTCTATGATAAGCATACTATAAATATATAAAATTGTTTTATGACTATAGGGAAATATAGATAGAGATTTTTTCCCACAAAGTAATATATATTAGAATAAAATGTACTTA
>JAFVLL020013556.1:0-10002 GCA_021397915.2 Tor tambroides | reverse complement strand
ACCAAAAAATTGCAGCTTTTTTTTTTTTTTTTTTTTTTGCTGAAAGGTGTTTCAGTATGTTGCCGAAAAACTGAGGCTGATAATGAGCGAAAACAGGCAGAAATCAGTGTGCAAATTACATTTACTTTTAGTCATTTATCAGACCCTTTTATCCAAAGCAACTTACAAATGAGGACAATAGAAGCAATAAAAAAACCAACAAAAGAGCAATATGTAAGTGCTGTGACAAGTCTCAATTAATTTTTTGTTTGGTTTTTCTATAGAAATAGAATAGAGAGTGCAAGTGTTAGAGGGTCAAGTGTAGATGGAAGAAGATGGCTAAGGACTCAGCTTCTCAGATTGAATTGGGCAGGTCATTCCACCAGGAGGGAACAGTTAATGTAAAAGTCCGTGAAAGTGATTTGTGCCTCTTTGGTATGGCACTATAAAGCGTCGTTCACTTGAAGAACACAAGCTTCTAGAGTGCACATAAGTTTGAAGTGAATTTAGGTAAAGGGGGTGCTGAGCCAGTGGTTGTTTTGCAGGCAAACATCAATGCCTTGAATTTTATGCGAGCAGCTATAGGTAGCCAGTGCAAATTGATGAACAGAGGTGTGACATGCACTCTTTTCAGCTCCTTAAAGACTAATCTTGCTGCCGCATTCTAGATTAGTAGTAGAGGTTTGATAGAACTGGCTGGAAGACCTGCCAAGAGAACATTGCAATAGCCCAGCCTGGACAGAACAAGAGCTTGAACAAGGAGTTGTGTTGCATGTTCCGAAAGAAAGGGCCTGATCTTCCTAATGTTGTATAAAGCAAATCTGCTGGACCAGGCAGTTTTAGCAATGTGGTCTGAGAAATTCAGCTGATCATCAATCACAACTCCAAGATTCCTGGCTGTCTTAGAAGGAGTTATGGTTGATGCATCTAGCTGGATGGTGAAATTGTGATGAAGTGATGGGTTTGTTGAAACCACAAGCAGTTCTGTCTTGGCAAGGTTGCGTTGAAGGGGATGGTCCTTCATCCAGCAAGAAAGGTCTGTTCGACATGCTGAGATGCGAGCAGCTATCGTCAGATCATCAAGATGGAATGGCAGGCAGAGTTGAGTGTCATCAACATAGCAATATGAAAAGCCATGTTTCTGAATGACAGAACCTAGTGGTCCCATGTCAACTGAGAAGAGAAATGGTCCAAGAACTGAGCCCTGAGGCACCCTAGTAGCTAGATCTTGTGAGTTTAATTACAGGAGTTTAATCTCTATCTACATGAATATGCATCATAGCCTATCACTAAAATTACCTGAGCAGTTGAATTTTCTAGAAAACCCTGCTCATTCAGTAACATGCATTTGTTGCATGGATGGGGCAAGAACATAATATAAGCATTTAAAATGCATGTACCTGTATACAGTTCAGTTGAAAGCCCCTTTTGACTTGATGATAATGCTGTTAAATTGAATGTAAGAACTGCCTGCTAAAAATGATCACAATGTTAACAACAACAACACTGAAATAAGAGCTTGTGCGATGAAACTTACGTTTATTACTATAGCAACAGTCAGCTCACGTAATGTTTTGTTTCAGAATTATCATAGGACAAAAGTAAAAACATGCATTTTATTTAAGACTTTTTAAAATCTACATTTTCTGGTCTGCCTCAGTGCTCTAACAATACTCATCATTGTTAAAATGATTGATGTCAATCAAATCAAAGAAGGCGGGCCTTACTGTGCGAGGTATAATGTAAGTAGACTAGCTAAATGTTTTTGTTTTACAATGACATAAATTACCAATAATATCCAGTGATGCAAGCTATTCAACCTTTTTTTTTTTTTTTGGCAAATTTTGCTGTTTTGAATTGAAAGTACGGCTGTCATTTACGTGATTCATGTAATTCATTGCCTAGGCCTAACTGAATGTGAAGAAAATAGCATTTTTCTGTTTTGTGTTTTCAACATATTAGGAATACAATTAAAATTGAACGGGTGCATATTTAAAATAAAAATACTATTTGCAGGTTAAATTGATTACTTTAAAAAATTAACTGTTTTTTTTCTTTTAATTGATTGCCCTAAATCCATTTAAATCATTTATTTATTTAGTTCCTTAAATAATAGCACTATAGAGGTCTGGGCCCGTATTCTTAAAGATTCTAAGAATCCTCTCAGAAAGCTCCTAATTTGGCTTAAAAATTTCTAACTAGGAGTCTTAGCTTAAAAGTAATTCAGGACCAATCTGAGAGCAACTCTGAGCGAGGAAAAGAAAAATCTTAGTGAGGAGGCTAGCTATGACACAGTCTTTTGAAGAATGTGATTTGTTGGTTGTCCAAGAAGGAAATAAAAGCGCTTTTAAGAGTAGGGTCTATTATAAGCTTTCACAGTGAAATTACAAGTATAATTTTTCCTGTTTTACCATACTCACTCTCTCTCTCTCTCTCACACACACACATACACACACATTATATACGTGTATATATATTCTTTATTTTTTATTTACCATGCTGTTATACTTAACATATTTTATAGGAAATGAACAGCGACACAATAAGTTTCTGAAAGTGCTGTAATTGTTTGTATGATCACTTTGCTTGTAGAAGGTTGTGACAGACCCAAATCATCACTCCTGCATAGTTGCATTTTTCCAGTTGCCAAATATGTTAATGTAGTTAATGTAGTGATTACTTCCATTTCTGGTGGTATGGCATTTCTGCGCAGTGTCAGAGATGTTCGCGTGTCTCTAATAAGATCGGTCACAAACACGATCCCATGCACGATCTAATGTGTAGCGTCTTATTAATTCATTGTCATGCATTGTGTGCAACACATTTCTTCTCCCTCTTCATGTTTTGTCCATTTTCTCCACTGCTAAAGAAACTCTTAAGCCTCTTAAAAGTCCTCATCCATACTCCTAACAATTTCGGACCTTATGACCTCTTTTAAGGATTAAGATGCGTTCTGAATTACTTTTTTCTTTACTAGGATCTTTTCTTTAATTCTAAGAGGAAACACCCACATTTCTAAGAATTTTCTTAGAATTTTGTTACTAGGAGCAACTCTTAGCACTAAAATTTTTCATGAATACGGGCCCAGGTCTGTATATTTTCCTCGCTAATTCCATGATTGACCCCCCCCCCCCCAATGTTCCAGATATGATTATGGCCTTATTTGGCATTTAAAAAAAAAAATAAAAAAAGGATAAAAAGAATCACCAGTGTAGAAACAAAGAGGACCATTTTTTACTATTCAATAAAGAAAAAAGTTTTTGTTGTGAAAGTGCATGATATTCTATGGTTCGCTAGGCTGGCCATGAAAGCATGATATTGTTGCTTTTTTTTTTTTTTTGCTTTTTTTTTGGTCTCTCCTCAGTGTACATATATTAACAACACTGCAATAAAGCTGCATAGTTAATATAGCAATATCTACAGTCTAAATATCTAGTCTAGATATCTAGGTGGTCTAATAAAATATTAGATTGTGCAACTTTTTTTTGGCCAGGCAGTGTATAACCACCATTGCTGAAATTTGAGCAGGATTACGTACCTTTCCTGGAGTTTATATGCACTCATCTGTAAAACAAGAGTCAACATTCAAGTAGCCATCCCTGAAATGTCAATTATTTATTGTCTTTAATAGTGTGCAGAAGGTTTAATTAGAATTAAAGCTCATTAATGAAAATGCTGGATTCATCCATACTACTGGTGTCACTTATACTGTAAATATAAAGATGTACAATTGCTTGTTGTAAAAGCTTTAACGCATGTACTCACTGTTCTTGACTAGTCTTGTAAAATCCTGAGATTCACCAAGAACAACAGCAGCCGTTTTCTTTTGGATCAGCCAGAAGATGCTCTTTTATAGAACTCTACATTTCATCATGAGGGGTGGTGATGAACAAGAAAAATTAAAGTTCTTCCATGTAATTTCTTTGTAACTGGAAGGGAGGGTGGAGTGAAAACATGGTAAACTGTTGTACAGAGAAAGTCATATTTACTGCATGATTGAGTTTCTATGACATTCTTTACATTATTGTTTATAATAAATTTGATATATCTATAATTTAATATTAAATAAAGAATTTAATACTTAGTTATTATAATATTTTATTATATAATTAATGATTATATTTAGTATTTAATCACAATTTTTATTTTTATATTTATATTGTATACAACACGTTTTATGTCAGACAGTTTATTTTGGATTTTCAACAGATTTCAGCTTTTGTCTTGTTCTTAAAGGTCAAATTAAAACTGTTTGAAACTTTCATGCCTTTATAATTTGTTTCTACTACTTTACACTTTTATGTTTATTTTATTGTTTTTACATTTGTTCCAGATTTTTTTATAAACTATGAAAATCCATCATAAAAATTGACTGTTACTGCATTTTTAAAACCTTGATAATCTGAACAAAAAGTATTTGAACAAAAAGTAAAAAAAAAAAAAAAAAAAAAAAAATGGTGTAAGAAGTGTTAAAAAATGATTGATATAATTATTGGTACATGAATGTGCAATGTGAGTATAAATACTAATTTCTTGGAATTTATCTTAACTTAATTAAGAAAAGTTTAGGGAATCCAGCAGTTATTATAGTTAACGAAAACTTAAAACTTATATAAATTTCATTATTTGAAATAAAATAAGCGCTAACTGAAATGAAATACAATATAATATACAATATTTATTTAATAACTTATTTTATTGCAGTTAATTCTCATTTTAACAAAATAAAATAAACTGAAATCAAACTGAAGTAAAAATTAATAAAAGTAGACATAAAAAAACAGTAACTAATACAAAATGACAAAAACACAATTACTTTAAACTAAAGGTCAAAATGGAGAAAATAAAAATAACTATAATAAAATTATAATAGTATCTCAATGATACAGTGAGTGTAACATCGATAACATCCAGCCTTTGATACTCTTGTTTATTTGCTACAAATTAAAGTCCATATATGTTTAAAGTGTGTTTATTCTTATGTGCTGTTTGATATTGTGTATGTATGATTTCAGCAGTTGTTCTGTCATCATTACTGAAGTTGTGAGGACCTGAGGGTCAATCTCAGCCACCTTGAAGAAGAAGAAAAAAAAACTGTTTTTCCAGGAAAGAATTTCATTATAATACCACATTACTGATGCTTTCACTTACACTGCAGTTTCACATCCTCATTTTATAGTATTTGTGTGGGAAATTCTTTATCTGTTTATAGATCCCGCCTTATGCATTGTGTCTGATAAATGCAGTGATGCTTTCTGACATATTAAGAGGAAAGTCAAATTGACAGTTCAAGAGGAACAGAGAAAAACCCCCAGATAAAACCAGTGTGCTTTTAATGTAATCTAGAATTGGGAAATATCTGCACTTGGTAAAATGTATCTGTTTAGCCAAAGAAGGGTGTATATATAATAGTTTAACCTTTTAACTGTCACCCGTCACCCCGTTGGACGCCGAAGTTTACTTCACTACTCTACATTACAAATAAATCCTAATCGTTGGAAAGGTCTAAGACTCCTAAATAGATATTTTACCACTCTTTTTTGTTACAAATTATGTAGGAACAGTAATAGATGAATTTATGACAAGAGTGCACCTCAAAAATCAACATCATAACAGTAGTTCTGACCTTTGTCACAAAAAGTCTTTCTTCGTTGCCTTTTTCTTTATCACACTTTAGAAATCATCATAAATTATATATCAATTGAAAACTTAAAACATCAAAATTCATCCTGTGAAAGCCATTTTAAAATCAGACGTTGCATTACTATGGAAATAGTACATCAAATTCATATTACAATGTTTTCATTCATGAATTATAACAATTTAAGTTTGGATAGTGCATTTTCACCTCTATGTTCAAAAATGGGGGTGACAGTTAAAGGGTTAAACAGGCACTGCTTGTTTTACAGGCCTGTTTTGATGTTGAATTATCCAAAGATTCTTAGACTATGTGAAATGTTTAATTTAGTGATGAAAGTCTATTTTCAAATGCAATCAGCAATTAAATCAGTTTCCTCTGAGCTCTTACCTAAGACTAATGGACTGTAGTATAGTAACTCAGCATTTTTTATTTTTCTTAATCATTATACATAGTTTTGAGTAAAATGGGTCATATGATGCGATTTAAAGTTTTCCTTTCTCTTTGGAGTGTTACAAGCTGATTGTGCATAGATAAGATCCCTGAAGTTGCAAAGACTAAAGTCTCAAAAAAAAGAGATTCTTTATCAGAGTTAAGACTCTGCCTCGCCTCCCTAAAACGGCTCATTCAAACACGCCCCACATCTCTACGTCACGATGTGGGGAGATTTTCATAACACCGCCCAAACGTACACGCAGTGAAAGAGGGCAGAACTATTACTCTGGCTGTAGTATTGTTGCTGCCGCCGGCGCCATGTCCTGGAGACACTGTGTTTCCTTGTGAAAGAGAAAGTACTTTGTTTGGGCTTCCAAAAGGGGACACAACTAGAAATCAGTGGTTAAGTTGTATTTACAACACTGTTCCAGAGCAGTACAACGCAAATATTAGAGTGTGTGCAGCACATTTTACAGAGGACTATTTCCTGAACTTGGAAGCTACAATGCTGGCTCGCACAAAGACTGTTTCTATAAAGTGGGGAATTTTCAACTTTGAAAGGACAGTCTGGCGCTTCTGACCACTGTAAGTACATTTCTGCCACTGACGATTCAAACGCGAGTTTTGAGCAGTGTAGTGCTTGTTGTTTGTGTTTCTCCGATCACAAATGCAGACATGGTAATGTTTACGCGGCACGATGCAACGCGTAAAAAGACAATATAAGTCATTATAATCAGTAATTATGTTCCCACTGGATGCAACAAATGCCTCGTTTGTAATGGGTTTTATTGTTTTTGTGTGGTCGCGCCGTGAAACACCATCACAATACGGTGAGGGGCGTAACATTTCCGTCTCACGCTTGAGGTATTCGGCCAATCACAATGCACTGGATAGCTGGCCAATCAGAGAACGCCTCGCTTCTCAGAACGATGAGCTTTGTAAAAATCGACGCGTTTCAGAAAGGCGGGGCTTAGAGGAGCAACAATAATGTACAGTATGTGGAAAATGTGTTTTTTGAACTTTAAACCACATAAACACATTGCATTACACCAAATACACAAAATAATGTTCTTTTTAGCAACATCATATGACCCCTTTAAAGATTTGTAATAATTTATGTGCTATGTGGTGTTTGTGCTATTTTTAACACAAAGGTGATTCTTGTTAAATGCAATAGTGTTAATACAGCCCAAACACTTCTGCATGTTTAAGATTGAAGTTCAGTGAGAAAATGCAAAATGAAAAAATATATATTCTTCCCACAATCACACAGATTTATGTCTCCAAACCCATACTAACCTAAATTCATTGTAAATTCACAAAATATCTAGAATAAATGTTGCATTTGTGTATTGTTGACATTAGATTAACAATTACCTCAATTTTAAACTATAAATATATTTATTCATGTTTTCCCTTTGTTTTTTTTTTATTTTGTCTATTTGATCTACAGTGCACATCTGATGTGGTATTTCTCTGATAGTATCGATCTTGGAAGTAAAGAAGTTCATGAAGTCATTACTGCTGTGCTGTTGGGAAATGTCTACACCTGCTTTATTTTTCAGTAATTTAGTCACTGTATTGAATAAATACCTGGGGTTCTATTCTAAAAGAAATTTTAAAAAAAAATTAAAAAAGCAGATCTAGCAGTTTTTAAGATGTTTCTGTAGGAGGAAGTACTTTCCCTCCATGCAATACGAAATACACCTAGTTCTGTTTTCTTCCAGTTGCACAACATTTTCCGGGCAGCTCTCTTTAGGGTGCAAGTTTGCTCATTATACCACAGTTTCGGACTGTTTTCCTTAATCTTCTTTTGACTGTTTCACACTGTAAAGCTGCTTTGACACAATCTATATTGTATAAAGCGCTATAGAAATAAAGGTGGCTTGACTTCTGTAAAATGAGGTTTGTAAAATAAATGTGAAAATACCTAATGTACTACACTCTAAAAAAATGTTGGGTTAAATACAACCCAGTGCTGGGTAAAATTTGGACAAACCCAGCAATTTTGTTGTTTTGACTCAGCGGTTGAGTTACTACACAGAAGGTTGGGTTAAACATTTAACCCAACCGTTGGTTTAAAGCAAACCAATCGTTGGGTTTGTCCATATTTTACCCAGCGCTGGATTGTATTTAATCCAGCATTTTTAGAGTGCATATATTATGTGATGTGGCTTCAAATCAAAATCATGAATTGAATCGTGAGTTGAGTGAATCGTTACATCCCTAATAAATAAATAAATAATATATATTCAGATGCAAAATCCTCTAAGTGCCTTTTGAAATTTTCTTCTAAAATTAGCATTTTTATCAGGCTCCTATGTGTAGGTTTAGTAATTTCACTTTAATGGCAATGAATAGGTTCTTTGCATTTTTTTTTTTTTTAAGTAATATGCATATTTAAGCATTCATTTCTTCTGGAGAGACTTGAATTCTCTTTAAATTGGGTATTTTTGAGATGTGAATAAAATCTTTGCATCATCACACTCTGCTGGGAATTCTAACAACATAATCACAACATTGCTCCCCTAAAACCTTCACTTATTTAACAGTTGTTGACAACTATTATTGTTTTAACCACCTTGAACAAAACTTAGTAGAATAATTAGATTAATTAAATAAAGATTTTTTTTAAAGATTTTCTGAAAGAAGTCTCTTCAGCTAACCAAGGCTGCTTTTATTTAATCAAAAATAAAAACAAAAATATTCTGAAATATTATTACAGTTTTAAATAACTATTTTCCATGTGAATGTTAATTTAATTCATTATTGTGATTAAAGCTGAATGTTCAGCATTACTGCAGACTTCAGTGTTACATGATACTTCAGAAATCATTCTAATATGCTGTCTTGCTGCTCAACAAAACATCTCTGATTATTTCTTATTTTTGATTATTACAAACAATCATTATTGGTATTATTACTATTCATCAAAGAATCCTGAAAAAATGCATCACCGTTTCCACAAAAATATTAAGCAGCAATAATAACTGATAAAACTGATAAAATTATTATCAAATAGAAATTATATTAATTGCATTACTGTGATATTATATTAATGATTTTTACAAAAAAATATATATATATATATTTATATGTGTGTGTATGTGTGTGTTTTTATAGTTGGGAACATGGATATCACAGTAAGGGTGTGTAATCCTGCTCAGATTCCTGCTGTAAAACAAGACCTTTGCCGAACGGCTTTAAACAGTGTTCATTCAAATATTTTTAGTGAAATTCCAGGACATTTCAGGTGCTTTTTTTTTTTTTCCAAGGAGTACATTCGGATAAAATTTTTAAAAAAAAGATAGATAAAACCGTACTAATAAAGTATAGCACATGTAACATATTAAATGACTGTGGCAAGATTAAGGATGAGAACTTTAACAGCCTAAGAGATTTGAGTGCGTAGAAGAGCACAAACAAAGAGGTTATAAATGTTACGGTAAGCGGGTCCAAAGAGGCAGGAAGACGAGGATATCCAAAAGACAAGAGTTTTAATAACATAAAGAGATCAGTTGTACAGAACATAGCATAATCCACTTAAACATAACTTTAAGACACGACGAGGACTGAAACTAAACTGAATGCTTATAAGGAGACAGGAACAAAGGAGTAAACGAGATGATGAATTAAACACAGGTGAAAGAACTAAACGATGATCAACTAATGATTGGAAACAAGGACAGGAAGAACCAAATATGGGCAAACAGGAACTAAACAGAAACAGACACGTTACAATAAATGACCTATATAATTTTTTTTCAAAGATGTTTTAACAGAAGAAAGAAAAAAAAAATTGACTGCTGACTTGGCAATGGTCCAGAAGAGAATCATTGACATCCTCTACAAAGTGGGTAAGTCACAGAAGGTCATTACTGAAAGGGATGGCTGTTCACAGAGTGCTGTATCAAAGCATATTAAATGCAAAGTTGACTGGAAGGAAGAAA